>CM044960.1:26854539-26866431 GCA_024516035.1 Bactericera cockerelli
ACTAAATATTAAAATGTTTCCTTTCAAATAACACCAGATATGCGTATGGAAAAAATAATAAAAAAAACTATGAGATGGATTCAATATTCTTGTTATAGCAAAGTAATCAAATCAAGCCAAGACAAAGTACTTTGGTCTAAAAACTTCAGTTGTTAATGAGTAAAAAAAATATTGATGAAAAAAAGAACTACAGTTGGTACGTCCTACAGTTGGTACGTTTTTATGTACCCTATAGCTATAGATGAATTCAACAAAGCTCAGTGAAATAAAAGCTTGAACTATTGCACGGATGATTATTTTCAGCGCGAATCTAGGGTTTCATGTGATGATGAAAAAGTTAGAACGTGAAATTTTAGATTAATTCATAGGTAATAAAAAATATTGGACACGAAACAAAAAAGGCCATCTATTTCGATGTTTGATTATTACCTGTACAAACAAAAGGCATTTATTACAGATAATAATTGGAAAAAGTACCTGCCGATCAATCATGCACGTTGAGGCATGGGGAGACCGATGTGAGTGGGAGGTCATAGGTCGAGTAAACAGGGAAAAGGGCAAAAGTTGGTTTGCTTCGATTAATTAATATCTAGAACTAATGGAAGTTTAATGTAAATTAATATGGAGGTGGCAGAAAAGATAATAATATTGTCTAGTAGGTCTGTCAATCTGATCTACTTCACAAGCCATGATTTATTATAGTAAGTTACAAGGATTGTAAGAATATAAAAAGCTATTACTAATGGCATAGTCGCATCAATGGTCATTAAAAGCTTTACCCCTGGTTATAAAGTGAGATTTACGAGTACTATCAAGAATGTGCATTAAAAAGAAAACGAAAGAAACTACTTCAAAAAACTTCTGGAATTTCAAAACACATTGGCGCTGATATAGCTTTCCTTGAGGAAATAGCATCTCTATAGATGATAAACCAAGAGGTAGTAAAACATTAAAATAGGTATGTAAATAGTTTATTGTTCGGGTTTAAACGGTCGTAATTTTTTCATTAAAAATACAATAAAATGATATGAATATGTAAAGAACAAAACATGCATTGTAAATCAAATAAAACCTCACACGAATGTAATAGAAGAAAAACTTGTGGCTGTAAAAAAAGGAACATGAAAACATTAAAAATCAACACAACATGCGAGGCAAATAAAAACAAACAGGTAACAGCTAAACATATAATGAAAGAGAAGAAACACACATCATGCTGTCAGCTGACTCAAGGACATACCCTCTGCCTTGGGCAAACACAGCTTGCTGCTGATTCTGACAGTTATCATGCTGACAGGAGAGCGCTCTGTATCTAGCCTGCTGATCAGTAGGCAGCACAATGTCCACTGATCTAGATCTGAGCGCGGAGGTGGAAGGAGGTTCCAGCAAAAGCTGTGCGGAAGGGATGGGCACAACCTCCTCTGGCTTCCCGGAGGGGGGTTGCTTGTTGATGAAGCAGGAGTCCATGGAGGCGGCTCTGTCCCGCTTCAGGTCTGGCACGGTGAGGAACACCTCACTCACGATCACGGGCGGGGCCTCATTGCTCTCGTTCGAGCCGGACTTCATGACAGTCTTATCGGAAAATGTAAAGGCATTGAAATCAGCTGTCAGATTGAACACCTGATTTGTAGAATCGCTCTCCGAGGTTGTGTAAGTGGTTTCGGAAGAATTTTGAGTTTCTAAAGATTCCGGGAAGATGAAGGCCTGCTGTCGCTCCAGCTTGGGTGACGTCACACTCCGCCGCCTCGCGGAGGTGGTGGTGGCCAGGACCTCGTCATCACAGGACATGATATCAAACGTGGGGGTACAGGGAGGCACGGGGGAGAGGGTCACAGTAATGCAAGGCGATGGGATGTCTATGTCAATGTCGGGCGGCTCGCTGTCCTCCGTCTGCTCGTAGTCAAAACTGTCAAAGTCTTCACTCGTCGCAGAACTATCACTATAGCTAAAGCTTTTCAGACTCAGGACCTCATCTCCGGAAGATTGTCGAGATTGTCGGTTGTATTCTTCCAGGCAGGCACAGTGAACACACATGGCGGACATTTTATCACCAGACGACCTGCGTCTTTGGAACAACGTCCGCGACGGAACCTCAAGGAAAGTGCCTGGATCTGCCTCCGTCTGGTTCTGGCTCGAGTCGAAGCTCTTGCTCCTCTGCCCGGAGCTGGGAGGCACCCTGAGGAAGCCGCCTGCCTCCAGATGCTGCTGTCGCTTAGCCTCCAGCTGGATCTCGTCGAAGCTGGCAGATCGGACCTGTTTGGGGACTTCGAGACTACTTTGAGTTTTCATTTCTGCACCTGTGGGGGTTCGGGACCTCTTGAATATTTTTTTGCATTCCCCGCACAGAGTTGTTCCTCGTGATGTTTGTGTCAATCACATTGCAGGGGGCCGGGCCGGGCGCTGGGGCCCATCCTAGTGACTCTCCCCTGGCGTGACGGCGCGGCCAGTGGCACGCTGTCTGTCTTGTATCCTGTCCATTGGCTTGGGAATCATTCTCACAAACAGTTGAATTGGTCAGCGAAGAATAAGATTTTCTTTCATGTTAATCCTTCTTCTTTTAAGATTCCGATACGTTCCTTCCAATTTTCTGTAAACAGGAATGAAGATAATTATAAAATATATGATCTAATAATAAAGTTGATACCAAGTTACTATGAACATTGAACACGAATACATTCATTTTTAAGTACCTATTTCATGGAATGTGTGATATCAACAAATAATTAAGAATTGTTTATTGTTAAGTAAAATTTCAGATTAAAGGTTTTTATTGATTTTATAAATTACTTGAAGTGTATTTTATACTTGAAATACCTACCAAACTGCCGGTAGAGTGACTAAATCAAATTCAACTTTCGCTGATTTGATTTATAATTGAACGGACTTTAGGAACTTTCTATCAAATGAACTTTTTTTTAAATGGAAATGTATTAACTGTGCAACAAATGGCATAGAACCTACTTTTCCAGATTTATAAAATTTGTTTTTTACAGGCTTCACAAAATAGTTCAAAAGTTTTCGCTATGAAATGTAATTCCCAGATCGTCGAATTTTGACGAGCTTCAACATAAACAAATTGAATAGGAAATCCCTCTTGTTTACAATTATTCCTCTCTCGTTATTTCTAATAAAGCATATTACAAATTATATGCTACAGTGGTTTACACTAGCTCACAACATAACGTCGTTCAATAATTTTATTATAACTCCATACAGGGTGTTTATTTTGAAAAGTATACAAGTTCAAAACAAATATATACCTAGTATTATTATAATTATGTAAACAAAAAGTATGAGTGAAAAATGTTCACACTAGGACTCACTGATGAATTTCTATAAAACCATTCAACATACAATACATAATGTCACTGTGTAAATAAGTATGCTAAAATATTTGCGCCTCCAGTTGTACAATACCAAAAAAATGTATTGCCTATCATTTTCCATACATCCAATTCACAGTCATAAGGTAACCAAAACGAACAAACCTTTCACAGCTAAAAACCAGAATGGAACAATCAGAAAACAAGTACGCTAACAAACAATTTCAAGACCCCCTGAAAACAAAGTTCAACAATTAGAAATCAATGATTATTTTCAAATGTTTCAACAGGAAAGCCACAAAACTTCATTAGAACACCATACATAATTTATAATGGACACAATGCCCGAGAGACAGAAACTCTTTCACATGCAGGGCTGAAATAAGGGACAACACAATACGTATTATAATCGCTCGGAACTAAAAAGTTCTCTGGTTTCATAGGTATTTAAAGTCGCAAGTGACTCGGGTTTGAACACCTGATTTTTAGAATCGCTCTCCGAGATTGTGAAAGTGGTTTCGGAAGAATTCTGAGTTTCCAAAGTTTCCGCAAAGATGAAAGCCTGCTGTCGCTCCAGCTTGAGTGACGTCACACTTGGGTGACGTCACACTCCGCCGTCTCGCGGAGGTGGTGGTGGTGGTGGTGACGTCATGTTGTATTTGTATTTGTATTTATTTATTTTATTTTCAACAGGTAGGTACATACATTACAAGGTTAAAGCCTCTATTACAATATACCCTACCTATTTAAAGAATAAACTATTTAATAGTTTGTTACAAGAAAAAGAAAAATAATTCCATCATTCTCAATAGTAGACATTGGGAATGATGAAATTGAAAAGAATTATAAATTTCATTCATGAGAAAGAGATTATTATATATCTGTAGTACCTAAGATTTCAGAAAAAATTGACAGATTTGTAGTTAGTCAGGACCTCGTCATGTTAGTGGCGGGCGTGCAAATTCTGTACTTTGAGGATGATAAGTCGCGAGGAACACTGAATTTGCACGCAGTATGTTTCAAGAAGTGAGCAAGAAATGATTTGAAGTTGAGGAAATAGGAGACTTATAATTAGAGAGGTACTGTACTTTGAACGAAAAATGTGGCAAATGTGTGCACTCAAGGCACTTTAACATTTTCTAGCCTTCTTGAAAGAAAATTCAAAGGAGCAAGCCCTCGTGCTTACAGAAAGCACTCTCAACTTCCAAATATCCTTTTCAACCGTCAAATTTTGTTTAAATATTAATGCATTCAGAGAGTGCGTTACTTGGACGAAATTTTAAGGTTGAAAGGGAGATTTGGGTTTTTCGTGAGTGTATTGGTGTTTCTAGAATGAAGCTCAGGTAAACATTTAACACTTTGTGCGCCACGTCGCTCAATATGAGCGACAGCGACTTCCCGCTGGGGCCACATCTCTCATTTTGAGAGACACTAGACCTCTCTTTGAAGCATTGTGTCTCAGTATGGGCCACACTACTGTGTATTTTGTATTGAGAATTTGAAGCGTGGCCTCCTGAGGATGATCAGAGTGTGCTTGGTTTTCACCTATCTAGTTTTGAAGCATATTGAGAGACAATCCTTTGTATCGTGGCCCCAGGGGAAAATCACGATTTTGGGCTTGGCGCACAAAGTGTTAAGGGATGCCTGTAAATAATTTAAATATGATTTGTACTCAGACATTCAATGTTAAAGTCCTCAACATGAATATGATAATAAGCAGGCAGTGAAATATTCATTGGGGATACCCAAGGGCCAAATTATATCAGACTTTCCATACATCACAGAGCACCATACACCGACTTAAGGGACAATCTGCCCTTATCTTTGTTCTACTCTTATTTTACAATTTGGCCCTTTGTGCACTGGTAGTCAAGTGGTTAACGCGCTAGTCTGGTAATCCAGGTAGCTTAGGGATCCGTTGGTTCGAATCCCACCAATGGGTTAATTTTATCTCATTAATTTGAATTAGTGACCACATAATAATAAGACTCGACCAGTGGCAGAATCTTAGGCAAAAAAAATAATACAAGATATTGTAAATTAAAGTGGTAAAGTCCTATGATTCTGCGCTACCCACTAAAATTGTGACATAATAACACAAAGAAAAAGCATTATTATTATTATTATTATTAATAATAAGACTCTGATGGTTAGGTCGTAGAAAATGCTCTGAACATTAACCTCATCAGGTGGTTACCTTCCACTAAAGAGTGTTATTATTTGGCCCTTAGTGATAAATTGTTAAATCTATCCCTGATGAATACTGAGTGTATACTCAAAGGTCGTACATGTTTAATGAGGGCCATTGCTCAACCTACCCATACAATCATTCGGTATGGTTTCTATGGTGATAGGTATTATGTACCTATATAATATTATTATGTATGTACGACCACTTGACCGCAAACAGGGTTAGGGACCAAAAGTAGAAGTATGTACATACCCTTTCCCTGACTGTGACACACCATCAGAATGCCTTCCTCTTATACAAAATAATGAAATTGATTTATCAAGTTCCACGAGGAAAAACAGTAATATTACTGATTTATAGCGACTACACTGATAAAGAAGACAGGAGTCATCTACTTTGGGAATAAAGGTTATGGTGGAGAATGCCCTAGGCATTTTCACCACCCTTGGTCAAACATTATTATTTTCTTGGGTAAAATAAAGTTATCATATTTGTGCTAATCAATTTTGTGATATCACAACTACTCAACCTTGCTTTACTTAATCTACTTTGAAACCGGGACTTGAACCACCGACCTCTAGGTAACAGGTCCGCCGCCTTATCGATCAAGCTACTGAAGTTAGTTATTTTCTTGTGTACCTATATTGCATTTTATTGTATTAACATTATTGTAAAACCGACCTCAGTAGCTTGATCGATAAGGCGGCGGACTTTTAACCAGGAGGTCGGTGGTTCAAGTCCCACGTTCAGCAAAGATTTAGTAAAGCGAATTTGAGTAGTTGTGACATCACGAAAGCGATTAACACAGATATGATATTTTCAACACTATTTTAAAATTGAAAATATTTAATAATTATTATATGGTCGTTAAGATGTAAATCAGTTCAGTTTTTTTACAATATCAGGACTCGAAGCCCAGCCTGCTGACTCGGACCACTGCACTAGCTACTTTCAGTATGAGTGAAATTGTACATATTTATCTAGCTTAGCCACATTACACTAGACTTGTGAAAACACTATCGAAAATTTGTTTATTTACATGAACTCGCAGTTCACACAAGCACCACCGTAGCGTGGAGGCTATCACACAAATACAGGGTGTATCAAAAGGTCAAGTACAAAAAGAAACCACATATAGTAGAGCTCAAATAAAGGCCACTTTGCTTACCCCTATACGGAAATGGACACTAAGGTCGCTAGGGCCACCCCAAGTTTGCACTTAAAAAATCGAAAAATAATTATTAAAAATCGAATAATTACTCGTATTTTGCGATTGACTTCATTTTTTGCATGACGTCTTCGATGTTACCATCCTTCTTTGGTGGGTATTGTCACTTATTCCCCGATCAGGGGCGGAGTTATGGGGGGGTCATGAAATATACCCTGGCAACCTTAGGGTATAGGGGTTTATGAAGCAAAGTGGCCTTAATTTGAGCTCTACTATACGTGGTTTCTTTTTCTACATGACCTTTTGATACACCCTGTATACTGGCATGGTCTATGATTACGACTTGAAATAACAGGGCTGTGTTTGTGTTCACAGTCAAAACTCACATTACTCCGTCAGGTGGATATACGGTATTTGACAAGTCGAAAAAACCTAACGAACCTCAAGACACGTCAGTTGTCGACTTTGATTTTCTAGACTTAGCTCGTTATTTGCTCAGCGTGTGTCAAGTCAATTACTTACAGCTCGTGTGTGTGTGCTTGTGGAAATGTCTTTTCCTTACCATTAGAAGATTATGTATGGATAGTGAATAGATGACGACATTATTATTTTATGTTAATTTTTTACTCTCTCATATTGTGTGAAATTAGAATGAAATGAGATTGAATACCACTGTTTAGTTGAATTGACACAAATTCCACTAAATAGTTCGATTCAATCTCACGGAGCACCATATCCCCCTCCCCTCCCTCTAGGTACAAAAGATATTGTATTTCAAGAGTATTTGAAATGCAATGATGTCAAATGAAATAAAATGAAATCCTTCCTTCGACTGACTGTAACATTGCTTCGCGACAATTTGCAACACTTCCCTTCAAAATTCAACACACCATTTTTCGAAACAAAATGTTGCGCCCACGGAGATACCAGCTTTACTCTATTTACTTATACCAGCTTTACTCTATTTAATTATACCAGCTTTATTCTATTTACTTATAACAGTTTTACTCTATTTACTTATCTCTGTGACATCACTTCTGAGGGATGTCTTGAAGTTGCTACCGGCGAAATAAGATAAAATACATAAATATACAGTATGTTTCAGAAAAGGTGGCCACCCCCTCGTAACTTTTGAACGCGTCGGAATTTTTCAATTCTGTAAAGTCCTAAGTATAGGAAGTGCCCTATGGCCCATCCTGTGGTCATATTTATTTTTGGCCCCAGTTGGTCCTTCCGGCTTTTAGGCCATATTTTTTCATTTTTCTCGAGAATTTTAAATGGAATGCTATATTTTTTATTCCTGTTAATTAAAGTCTAAGTTAGGCTGAGTATAATGAGCTTCTGAAATTTTCAAAAACCTTATCAGGGGCGGAGCTAGTAGGGTGCAAAGTTCAAAACTGTTACACGCTGTATTTCAGCGTTAGTTAGATTTTTTAGTACTTTTTCTATTTTCATAGGTTCAAAATATTGTTTTACACCATAAGAAATCAAAAAATATTTTTGTTTACTTCTAATCAGGGTCATAGTAGGGTTGTTGTAAAAGTACTTTTTTTCTCACGTCAATTTTTCCGTAAAATAATGGTGTTCTCGAAATCGGCATTTTTAGAGGTGAAAGTCTGCAGTGACATATGTTTTTTATGCTTGAAATCGAAAGAAAACTTAACGGAGAAGCGATTGAGATCATAAAAAAAGCCATTCAACCTGCTAGTTTTTTCACGACAGTGTCCGGTAAAGTGGTTGAATTTCGTATTGGATTTTTTTGTTGTTGAGGAAACACAATTGGCATAGAAGATAAATAATATCTAATTAGGGAATAATACTTCAATAAACATAACTAAATGCGAAATTAAATGAAAATTATTTCTTCTAAATCAGTGCCGGATATTTTTTTTTTCTTCTCTCTCTTTTTTTCACTTTTCAAAGTTGTATCAAAAATAATTATCGGATAATGCTGCTTCTTTAATCGGCCTAGGGGTCCCCTCTTGAGACAATTTTAGGCGGTAAGTTGGTTAAATCTGTAGAAAACACATTGTCAATCATTCTGGAATCAGTCCGATGGCGCTTTGAATGCAACGATTCTTGTAGAATCACCGATGTTAAGCAACGTCCAGAGAGGAGAAGACTTCGTGATGCTGGCATTCCGGCCTAACCCAGGCTGGGTGAGATAAATGTGTTTAGCAAGTTGGTGAGTTTCTTGCAAATGAAGGGTAACACTCCCGTTATGATATGACCATGCAGTTGAAACGCGATATTAAACCCAAATTTAAAAAAAAAATCATACTGGTGTTGCTAGTAATGAATACCAGGTCTCCAAATAAAAATCTAATTATCTCGAAATTTAAGAGAAAAAAATACCAGGTCGAGTACCAAACTCTTGAGGGTGAAAATTAAACCAATTCAATTATGTATTTTAAAGAGGAGAAGAGAGAGAGTGAGAAAAAATATATCCGGCACTGATTTAGAAGAAATAATCTTCATTTATATTCTGTTATGTTTATTGAAGTATTATTCCCTTATTAGGTATTATTTATTTTCTATGCCAATTTTGTTTCCTCAACAAAAAAAATCCAATACGAAATTCAACCACTTTACCGGACACTGTCGTAAAAAAACTAGCAGGTTAAATGGCTTTTTTTATGATCTTAATCGCTTCTCCGTTAAGTTTTCTTTCGATATTAAGCATAAAAAACATATGTCACTGCAGACTTTCACCTCTAAAAATGCCGATTTCGAGAACACCATTATTTTACGGAAAAATTGACGTGAGAAAAAAAGTACTTTTACAACAACCCTACTATGACCCTGATTAGAAGTAAACAAAAATATTTTTTTGATTTCTTATGGTGTAAAACAATATTTTGAACCTATGAAAATAGAAAAAGTACTAAAAAATCTAACTAACGCTGAAATACAGCGTGTAACAGTTTTGAACTTTGCACCCTACTAGCTCCGCCCCTGATAAGGTTTTTAAAAATTATAAAAGCTCATTATACTCAGCCTAACTTGGACTTTAATTAACAGGAATAAAAAATATAGCATTCTATTTAAAATTCTCGAGAAAAATGAAAAAATATGGCCTAAAAGCCGGAAGGGCCAACTGGGGCCAAAAATAAATATGACCACAGGATGGGCCATAGGGTACTTCCTATACTTAGGACTTTACAGAATTGAAAAATTCCGTCGCGTTCAAAAGTTACGAGGGGGTGGCCACCTTTTCTGAAACATACTGTATAATGTACTTACTATCATAAAACACGTATTATCCACCGCAACAAAAGAACAGTTCCTAAACAAATAAAACAACCCCCACATAAGCACATCATGTACAGATAAGAATACCATTTATTCAACGGGTACATATAGAAAAGAAGGAAAATGTCTTTATTATTCAAATCCTGCGTCTATCTACCACGTATATTCCAAAGTGGAATTCATGACAAATTGACAATGGGACTCTTGTGTTTATAGGTATAAGATAAAACTAAAATACAGTATTACGTTTTCCTCCAATATTTTCCAAGTCTTCCTACAGTATTTAAATAATGATATACATAAATATGCCCAAATTCATCTAAGTACACTGGGTATAGAACTATATATGAATAATGATGAACATTATTTTAGATACCTAGGTGATGTATCAAACTTGAACCACAAAAAAGCGACCGCGAGATATTCTTGAAACCATATTATTCAGTGAATGGTCGTCTATAGGGAATTTTTCTCACCCTGTCGGCAGCCCGTAATAACTTGGTAATTATTGGCTAAAACTTGTTGGGTCTCTCAGTAGCTGTTCAAAGTATGTTTTACTTTGTGCTAATAATGAATTGTCGACATACATTGTATTTCAGCTGTCTGTGGCAGTCGAATAACCGTGGAAGTCTGTACGGTGAGAATTTTTCTCACATCGCGATCAGTAATATTACAATATTACGTAGGTACCCAAGGTACGTATGTACCTACTAGGTTCCTAATGTTATTTTTGATAACTGCAGGAACTAAAATAAAAATATTTTTGTTGTAAAAATAAACTTGTATGTTTGCAAGTAAAAATAACAAATAAAAAGTGCCGAAATTGGGGATCAAACTGTGGGTTCTACTGGAAAATGAACTTGCTGAAATCGCTAGAAAATATTGAAGAAATTCTTTGAAAAAATCACTTATTTTCTTCGAAGAGAAAGGAAAACACAGCAAAACACAGGGTGAGAAAAAATCTCACTAGTGGACCGTTTGTGTTCGTCGGCAGAACGCGACCACTCACGGGTTAATGCTTAATGCAATCTCTCGGAACTTGTCCTGAAGGATTGAGGACAAATATTAGATACTGTGACAGTAAAAAAGTGACCATTGGCTAAATGTCTCTATTACTATTATCCGTCCCTTATAAAGTACAATACATTGTTTATCCTCCTGCAAGAACCAAAGAGTCCCTCTCAGTCTTATGGTAATCCTGATGGGTAGAATAACTTCATGTAGGACTGTATAAAGGATGAATAGTACCAAGGTAGGAGGTAGGTGACTGGGTACTCGTTTAGTATTTCTGCATGTATCGCATATCTCTTTTGTGTAACAACGAATATTATTATCCTGACGTTTAAGTTCTGCATACATAGTTCAGAAATACAATCCTCGACCCCAAGGTTTATCTTTTCAATAAAGGATGAATGGTACAGATTGAAACAGATGTCATAAAATATCATTGTCTTCTAAATGGAAACTATTTGCCAGAAACATGTCACGAAAGTCGGGCTTGGGGAAGTATAGATATAATTTAAGTATCAATTTTGTAATATGAATTGTTTTGCCTCTCATGTGCAACTTTTTGTAATCTCTTTGGCTACATATGTATTTTTTTTGTCGACTTTCAATAATCAATTTTCTTGTTGCTTCTAGTACCTTTGAAGGACTATAAAATTTCAATTTTCATGGGTATTTCTTTTAGCCTGAAGTTACACCAGAGCACTTATGCATAAATATAATTATGCTATTATGACTTCAAGACAAATTGCTCAAGTCAAATAATAGTAAAATAAGTATAGTAATCTTACTTCATATATTTCAAACTGTCCCCGCCTCTCTTTCTTTTTTTTCTCTCTCTCTCTCCTCCCTCTTTCTTTTTTTTCTCTCTCTCGTCCCTCTTTCTTCTTTTTTTCTCTCTCTCCTCCCTATTTCTTCTTTTTTTCTGTCTCTCCTCCTTCTTTCTTCTTTTT
>CM044960.1:26872448-26890166 GCA_024516035.1 Bactericera cockerelli
ATTTATCATTTATGGTATAACCTAGACTTAGAGCATAGCGGACAATTAGCGGTACTGTTATTCTCATAGATGTGCTAACATGGAGGTGTAGGGAATTGACAACAGTTAGGTCAGAGAGTATGAATCTCGGCACACCAAACATAGGTAAATATCGATTGTTTTTGTGCTACTTTCGGCTGTTGATGACTCTATTAACAAATTGTTGAGAGAGAGAAGAAAGAGAGAGAGCTCTAGAAGAAAGGGACAGAGAGTTTGGGACAAGCTACGAGGTGTGTTTCAATTTAGTTTTGTGTCACACCATTTTATAATCGGATAATGTCATGTTTTGCGAATTCCAGAAGCCAGATATTGCGCTATTATTAGCACTCACGTAGGCCAATATTGTATACTGTGAATGGCAATCTATTATCAGTAGACGGACAATTAATAATGGTATCAGTACTATCAAGGCATTGGCACAGCAGAGTGAGGCATTGGTAGGAGAGCGATTGAGCAGATAGACCACGTCATGCTGGATACTTGAGTGCTTTTCACCTGAATGTCGAATGCTCTGAATGTACCTACTGCAGTCACTACACTGCGAATGTAATTAAAATGGGAATAGATCCATTAGATTTTCTCTGAAATTTCGAAGTACGTTCTTGAAATACCTACATAGTCCAAGAGAGAAGTCTAGTTTCCTAATTTTAACCCAGGCTTTTGCTGGTTAATACTTAATGCAATGCACTTAGCTTTCATTTTCAAATCATATCTTTGGATATGAAACTTTTGATTATTGTTAGGTAGATAGATGTATAATGTAGATCAAAGAAATTGTAGGGTATGAGCACGTAAATTTCCATTCCTTTATGCATATTCATATTGTTCATTTGACCCTAATGCATTATCATTGGAGGCACAACCCCCTAACCAACCTGTCGAAACCTACGTACACTGTCCTACTCCATATTCTCATCACGTATAGGACACCGAATACTTGCCAGTTCCTTTCCTAATGATATAACGTTTCCCTCTTGGATTATTAAGTTCTAATTTAATTTTCTCCAGTGAGTCTAAACCTAATTCTTCTCCTAAATAATCAGAATATTTTATTAGATTAGAAGATAATTGATTGCAATAATTCTGTGTTGGTGGGTTTTTTCGTTCAATATAGACACATACCTGAGGATTTAAAAGTAAAAACAGTGGTTCAAACAGAAAAGGTTGAATAATTTTTAGTGAATGGATTAATGGATTTATCTCGAACAATAAAGTAGTTAGCTCTTTATTTGATCAGGATTTAGGAAACTTTTCTTATTTTGAAACATAGTGGTCAAATTCATAGTAATTATGTTTCAAATTAATCTCACTAATTTACTGAATTCCATATTTTATCCAATAATCATCTTTTTTTTTTTTTACACTTTATTAGATAATAGGACATATACAATACAAATAATTACAAACGAAAATACAAAATACAATATAACAAAACAAAAAAATAATAATAAATAAAGAAATATATACATAATATATGTCCTAACTAAAGGGCGGGTTATTGCCTTAGGCAATAACCAGGTAATCTTTGTCAATTCAAAAAGAGTTAATGTAATTTTTTTACTAACAAAATAAAGTTTTTTTGTTTTACAATACTGTAGAGACCAATTTATGTAGATAACTCGAACAAGTACCTAATTTTTAGTAAGTTTAACTAATAAATAGAAAGCATTTAAATGTTCTTTTTAAAATTAGAACGTGATGGACTGGTGGTATATAATTATGAAACGTGTACTCACATGTTATTTCAGGACGTTCAAGCACTAATTTTAATAATTTAGTAGGAACAACTTGTTCACAAGCGTCCTGCCAAGTGCCAAGAGATGAGAAATTTCTGTCATGTTTCTAGAAGAGCGAAATTAATTTTACACATCCAAAACGTTATGTAGAGCAGCTTTCTCGGATTAAATTGTCAAAAATATCAAAGGCTATGTGGTGGAATAAACCCAGCTTAATGCTGACATAACAAGGTACATTACATTATGAGTGTCCAAGCATTACGTTAACCTTCAGTGGTTTCAATTAGGATTAAAATGTCTTTTGCAATTTTTGCAGCTATGTGGATCATCTGATGGATACAAACTTTTAGATTCATACCTAGCTATTTTGAATTGGTCTCTTGCTGTTAGCATTTATTCCGTGAAATTGGCAACTTTAAGAATAGATCTGTGAAGTCACTCAAGGGCATGCAAATCAGCGACTGCAGATGAAACCACATGTCAGATATCAAGAGTTGGTCTTCGCTGTTAGCATTAATTCCGGTTGTCTTCGTTTTTCAACTGTGTTTTTATCGTACTTGACTTTTAATACACCTCATAGTATCTTAGTTATATCTCTTAAAAGTATTAATCTGAAATACGTATAGTGTATCGCATAGCAGGTATTAGAAAAAATTGGGTAGGAAATTTTGGAATAGCTCCGGAGTTCTTTAGTTGTAATTTTTTTCCCCTCGATAATTTCTGGGAGGATGAAGAAAAATGATTTCACGTAGTGTTTTTCCGTTCGTGAAATTGGCAACTTGAAGAATCGATCTGTGAAGTCACTCAAGGGCGTGCGACTGCAGATGAGATCACATGTCAGATATCAAGTCGCAGTGGAATAATTTTGCATATTCATGCTGAATATTAGCAAGATCCCCGTGGCTAACAAAGTTAGCGAATAATATTAAATATGTACATGGGTGTAGGTGAATCTGGGATGAAATTTAATTATAAATTTGTTGTTCAGTTGCTTTTGTTGTTGTTGACAGCTTTGTCTTTATTTTGCAAACTTCAAAAATTCCCACCCACAGCCAAATGATTACATAAAAGGATCATAATTTAATGTCGCTATTCAGGATGACACAAATAAGCATAATATATAGTTACAAAAAACAAAGTTATCGTTCAAGAGTTATAATATGGCTGTTATGGCATACAAAAAGACGAGCTTTCGGTTAATTATGCAGAGTAAGTTTGTCTTCGAGACTTAAACAATAGAAACAAGTTTTCTTTAAACCCAAGAGGTGCGAGTTTCATATGAAGCACAATGTAAGATTTTACAGAATATATATACAATATATACATAGTGAAACTCAGTCATAACAGGATGTAAGGTCTGTTGAGTTAATTGTAAAGAATACACCCAATCCAGCAATGGATTGTACTGAGTTCATGGAAGTTGGACAATATCGTTGTACATGATACCTGGATCACGCCTTCCTGTCCATTCAATAGAGATTTTTACATGTAAAAATATCAGCCTACAAACTCATTGAAGCCATCCAAATTAATAATAGCAGACAGAATTTTGTTGAAATAAACAGTCAATGCTGTTTTTTAATAGGGTAACTGTCAATTATGAGGTGAATAATTTTGAGGTACCTACCATAGGACCTCATTTCAAAAATTTCTCGTCATCGGACTAATCTCAGAGTTTGCTCTGACTCCCTTTTTCCTGTGATACATCCACACCACGTGCTATCGGGTACCTACTACCTATCATATTTATGATTGTTGGATTTCAGGTTCTCTAGATTAAAAAAAGAGGTAATGTCATTAAATTTCAAGTGGTGATTTAAAAAAAGAAATATTCGTTCAAGAAATAAACTTCCTGGTTTGGTAAAATACTTTATTTCCTGTTTCCTCAAATGAGCAAGAAACCAAGAAAAAACTCACATTTTCTCATACTGATCACTGTGGCCTTCAACTTGACCAGCGTGGAGACCTCTACATTAGAACCTGTTTATATCTTGCATCAAATTCTGAGCACATTATGATTGGATATGGATATACCAGAAATGCCAGAAGATGCTAGGGTATATCTTCAGTATAATTCCTCAGATAGCCATTCAACCATGTAAAAACCATGCTTGTGGTTTCTAAGAATTTGCAAGGAACATGCAGAATAATTATGCTGTTTTTAGCAAATAGGATTTTATGTCTGTTTAAAACCTGATTTGAATGTACAACAGGAGACGTATTTTTATTACTTTAAGTACCTGAGTATTTCTGCAACCTTGAGGGTCAACAGCAGTTCTCAAAACTTATACTTAATGTGGTGTTTATAATACAGGTTTTTGGGCGTTTGTTCTTGATTTGGTAAATTTATTAAATGAATTTCTCATGTATATGAATGACATAGCGAAATAATAAGAAAGATTACCGCTGACAGGATTGGGGAGTTAACCCAGAGGGCACTCCATTTTTACTTTCCTTATCCTATAATAAGGAAAGTATTGTATTCGTCGAAAATTTGACCTACCCAGCTTTTCACATTTCTGGACGAATCATAGCCTCAGGATACCAAAAAAGTGGTTTTCAGCCATTGGTCCGTGCGTCTGTCTGTGTGTCTGTGTGTGTGTGTGTGAACAGGATATCTCAAGAACGGTAAGAGCAAGAGACTTGAAAATTGGTATGGTAATTAATTTTATACACCAGACGAACCATGAAACTTTTGGTTGAAATCGGCCGCATTCTGCGGCCGCAGGGCCGCAAATATTGGCCGCAAGCACCGCTTCTTTGAATTGGTTAAAGATACAAAAAAAATTAGAGAACAACATTTTCTCAGATTAAAAAAATAATAGGGTTCACTCTAATCATTTTTTTGATATCTTTAACTTTTTGGAAACCGGCCAAAATTTACCGGTATTGTAGGGGGACCCGATTGGACTAACTTTTTTATTATTCATCCTAGATGAGGGTTGTGACATATCAAATTAATTGATTTTGAAGTGCTGATCACGAATTTGGCATTGATTTTTAGTTATCTGTTACCGTTCAGTCACCAGTGGCGGAATTCGACTCCTTTTTGGGAGATAAGGAAAGTCGTGTGATGTTTACACCAGATTTTTTTATATAAAAAATATGATAACTCTATTCAAAATTAAAATTCTCATCAATGAAAAAGGATTGTGATACCTACAATCTCCATGAAGAACTTGGTAAACAACATTAATACACAATCGAAAAGCTAATCGCCAATTAGTTCACGATTAAACTCCACCATTAGCGACGATGCAACCGATAGATAATCTATCACAAACATTCACGGGTGAATAATATCGGCGAAGTGTTGGAGGGTATTATAATTACCTTTAATGGCTTTGATGGGGTGATAAAAACTAATGATATGCATATCCCCACGTGATAAAATCCTATTTATTGTACATTATAAGGTACAGTATACATAGCTTAATGAAATCCCTTAGTAAATATTTCCATGTACGCACAGCCATACAACAACGCCTATAGAGACATCACTATAAAAACAAATTTCCCATTGTTTAAAGGTTGCGTCCATAATGATATTTGTGGGTTCAACATTTAGCGGCCAATGACCCCATGTTGAGTGTTGAGGTGGGATTATTTGTCCTATTATAAATATGACAACATTCACATGAAGTTATCATATTCATAATTTAACAAGAAAGTTGATTTTTGAGGTGAAATTATTTGTTTTATTAAAAAGATGACGACATTCACATAAAGTTATCAATGTTATCCATATTCACAACTTAATAAATAACCACATACATATCAGAAATGTTTTTTCAAGACTTGCTCTCTAGATGGGCGATAAGCACACGGAACAGAGTTTAAATTGAGTATTTATTTTTCTCTTGATGATACCACTGAAAAATACTAATTATATTGGTAATTTTTTGCCTTGAAATGGTAAATATTCCGTTCTTTCACTAAAGTCATGCTGAACTTCTTACAAAACAGGAATCCGTGTCTACACAATAATATGAAGTTTAATGGCAGAGATTGCCTAGGGCAATAATCACGCCCTTTGTCAATAATATTCGTATAAGGCTTATCGATGACATATTATGTCAGAATTTGTATGTTCCGGAGACCACTGCAAAACGGAAATATTGGTTAGAATTTCGACCCAATGAAAGAAGAAACTCAATGTTATTATCTTTAGAAATATGTTGATTAAATTATTATAACTGTGGTGAAGTACTGACAGGCACCTAGTTTTTCGTAAAATCTATGAGTCGGATTTCCCTTACCATCCTTCTGATTCCAGACTATTGTGTATCCTAATAATTAAGGGAACTATTGTATGTTGATGTCAGTTGTAATTGCCAGCAAAGCAATATTTGCCAAACAAGATCGCATGTTGATAACATCCTGACGGATCACTGGAATAAGCAACATCGAACATTACGATAAAATGGATTGGCGGCACCGGTCTTCGATTTGCATTCATATTAGGCCATTGGAAAATGACCTCCAGGTAAAACATCTACAGCAAGTTAAGTCCGTGTAGTTATAAGAGCATTTTTGTTAGAAAATGAAAACTTTGTAAAAGTAGGTAGTTCAATGAAGTTTAAAACACTTAATGTGAAATTTATGTGCTACTTTAACTTTAACAAGACGAAAAGGATTATTTTATTTTATTTATATTTGTGACATAGGTTAGTACCTATTTATGCATCTTTGATTAATTCACACATTGATCTTACTAGCTCGTTTTGAATTGATTAAAATTGTTAAAATTGATGTAGGTACAGAAGCGGGTGATGAATCTCAACTAATTTGCTCATTATCCACAAAAAACACATAGAAGGCTCAGTGGGCTGTTTTGTTTACAACTTTTTTCTGATTTCACAGCACATACTCTGCTGCTTATTTTGAATATTTCCAATTACTACAGCAAATAAAAGAGTATTTTCATTGTAAACTAAAAAGAAATGTGGATAAACGAAGCAAATAAAAACACCCACTAAACAATCAACAGTGCAAAGCAATTGTAACACCACACAGAACTATGAATAGTATTATCAATATTATTGATAACATCAACACAAAATTGTTAGAAAATAATTACACGAGAATTGAAACTCGACCCAAACAAACCGAATCGCTCGTTGTTTACAAACCGGAATGCGGTCTCAGACTGAACTGCTATATCTCGAGAATGACTGAATGAACCGATCTAACTGAACTCAGAACCGGGCTGGAGAACACCATGTGACTGATACCAGTGTGCAAGGCCCTGGGTAGGCAGTCTCAAGATAATGATACCGGCAGCCAAGATAGCAGGCTAGGACCAGGACTGTCCAAATATTGTGGGTCAGGGGATAGCAGACCAGGCCTGTACATAAGGGATCTAGGGTCTTGGATAAAGCCAAGATAGCAGGACAGGGCCAGGATTCTCCAAACATTGTGGGTCTGGATACAGCCAAGATAGCAGGCCAAGACTGTACAAACATTGTTGGACAGGGGGTCTGGATACAGCTAATATAGAAAACCAGGACTGTCCAAACGTAGTGGGTCAGGGGGTCTGGAGTCTGTACACAGCCAAGATAGAAGACCAGGCCTGTACAAGGGATCACGGGTCTTAGATTAAGCCAAGATAGCAAACCAGGACTGTCCAAACGTTGTGGGTCAGGGGGTCTGGATACAGCTAAGATAGCAGATCAGACCTGTACAAGGGATTACGGGTCTTGGATAAAGCTAAGATAGAAAACCAGGACTGTCCAAACATTGTTGGTCAGGGGGTCTGGAGTCTGTACACAGCCAAGATAGCAGACCAGGCCTGTACAAGGGGTCACGGGTCTTGGATACAGTCAAGATAGCAGGCCAGGGCCAGGACTGTCCAAACAGTGTGGGTCACGGGTCTGTGGTCCTGTGCCAAGATAGTGAGAACTGAATCAGTACCATTGACGCTGGCGATCAATTGTAAAATTTCACCCCAATACGAGATATGAGGAATTACTGACGTCACATTATCAGCGTAATGTTCTGAACATTTCTCAACTCGTGGTACTTTATGAGACTTCCCGTCTAGCTCTCAGTGTAAATAAAGCACCACTATTTATTCATAATTATCTTATGAGGAGAAATGCGACAAAAATTCCCGGCATTTAGAAAATGTTGAGTCAAAAAGAGCGTATGGAAAAAGAGTCATTTTAGGGATAAGAGTATTAAGAGATATATTTCTTGACATTGCCAGAGGACTTTCTGCCGAATGGAGGCTCAGGGTCCACTCCTGGTTACATAGAACACGCCTTCCTGGTCATTGAAGGCCGGTTTTTGTAAAAAAAAATAATAAAAAAAATACCATCCCAAAGTTTCCCAAAATTGATCAGAATTAGCGGGGTGTTGAAAGCGCCAAGCGGTGAACAACTATTGTAACAAACATTATTTGTTAATAAGATTAAAATTTAATCCTTTTATACAGGAAGCCTGCCCAAATTTACCTGTTCAAAGGTACAATTAGGTGCCTACTGGCCACGCTTGAAACGTATTATTATTGGCAGGACAACAAACAAGCTAAATGAGATTTGGGAATTCAAAAGCTCCGGCTATCCCTTAGGGGTACAAGTACATGTTGAGTTAGCAGGGCCAGAGGAGAAACAATCAGTGGAGGGCACTGAATATCTCTTTGTTCTGTCTCCTCTAAATCAGTCATTATTTTCATGAAGAAAAAAACGTCTCATTTTGAGACATTGTAAATAAGATCTGAGGATCCACTCATTTTTATTGTTAAAATAATTATTTGTATGTACATAATGTCCATTTATATCAAATAAAGTGTTGTGTAATAATAATAATAATAATAATAATAACACAAAGAAAACGACATACAAGGACCTCAGGGATTCGAAACAAGGATCAGCTGAAGGTTTATCAATCAACTTTCTAATGAACTACAGCTCTTGTTATTCTTGTTTTGTTAATAGGATTTTTTTCTATAGTAAACAGAGGACAAGTTTTCCGGCATTCTAAATCCATGCCTGAGTCCAGTTAAATATTTATTCGACCAGAATGAGGAGCTGGAAGCTTAAGCGGCGCAATTTATATTTTGCCCGCCCTTGTGAGGCAGGGGGAGGTTTAGTTTTAATTGAAGAATATAAATTGAGGTTAAATTTATCTGCCTTTGAAGCCCCTTCCACACTGCTTCGCTCGTGATATACCAGGGTCGGGGATATGGTTCATTTCCATTATATTAGCAACACTAGTAGATAGTGTTGTTCCTTTTGGAATGGGGTGTTTTCGACTACAACGTCTCATTTATCACAGGAGTTTATCACAAAATAGACGAGAAAATGGAAACTTTGTAGGAAAAGAAAAGGGGAAAAAATACATACAAGGAACAATTGTTTTCTTTCACAGACATGGTTTTTTAACTTAAGAGAACAAAACTATCATGAAGAGCAGGGAATGAGCTGGTCGTACATAATCTAGCCAAGCCCAATGCACGATAGTACAGGTACCTACGTACATTACCTACAACCTATATCAGTACACTCACACGTATGTACGTTTAATTGTTTATAGTATGCACCTGCCTGTATACGTAGCTAATAGTAATTTGCCTTGGCCATGGGAACAAGTGGCATCATCTACTTAAATTATTCCAGAATATCTCACGAGAACTACGTTCTTTATTTTAGCACTTGACCTTGAAACCTTAGGAAACATGGAAAACAGCAGAATTCTGCCTGCATTCGCTAATCCGCTCCGCTCTCATAATATATCTCGGGCTTATGATCGTGGGCGAACACGGGGAAAGATTACAGAAGATTAGGATTTCATTATTAATCATAATTATTCATAATAATGTGTGTAATTATTTTAATTATTTGCGAATTTTGCGATGCCTCGAGTTCAAATGAAATTTTCGACAAAACGCGTGAAAGAAGATAAAGAAAAAGGTGCATACTTATTCAAACAATAATCTTCTTCTCTTTTGCTTTTCCGTATCCGTGTACACTGTACAGCAGGGGCAGTTTTAGGGCAGTCAGAGTTTCTTGTATTTGTGTGTCAGCTCGGGGGTGATTTTCTCATTCAGTGCTTCACTCATATTTATTTAGAAATAATGTTGTTGTTGATTTTGTCAAATGTGCAATTACATTTTTTTTTTTTTTTATGTTCACGGAGAAATTACTCCATTTTTATAATTATCATGGTAATAATAAAAAAAAAAATCAAATTAGAAAGATATTCATTAATCACTATTGGTAGAACATGATAATTTCCCTTAATTTAATTGAGTATATTTATTTATAAATAAAAAAACTTCTCCCATTCCATGACCTTCGGGTATCAACTCCAGGATACATGCAGCATTACCTGTATTACCCTTCTGAAAGGCCAGACCAATTCTTTGGGCAAGAAATTGTTTAGATCGGGTTCACCCGTACATCTGGTAGACCATGTAAATTGGTAAAACATGAATTTTTTTAAGATGCGCGATGTTCAAGTTCGTTTACAACCATCAGATTCAAACTAAAAGCCAGTTTCGAGGGTATGTTGAATACACAAAGTCTCGTTCTTTCACTTGGAAGGTTATTTAAAATTCAATTCCAGGTGATGCTGGCTCTTCCCGGACCAACCCAGGTCAATGTGGTTAGATGGTTTGTGAGTTTCCAGCAAATTTAGGGTAAAATCCCCGTCTTGAATGACAATGATGTTAAACAGACGTAAAGCAACAAGCAAACATAGAAACCGACAGTAAATCATCACTTTTGATACAAAGGTTGATTTACTTCAATGATCCTTTGTGAACTCTGGTGTAATCAATGTAATGCACTCTTCCCTGTTTAGCACCAGGCTACTCATCATGTATTTCTAGCATCAGTCAACGCCACATTCATTCCACGAAATAAGACGAAAACACTGTGGACCCTAAGGGCCGAATTGTGAAACAGGATTTGTTAATCTTAGTGGACACTATCCCGCAACTTTTACTTAGACAACAAGTGTAGAGGTCATATCCAAGCCGGGCTTTGAGCTGTATATTACCTCAGTGGCGTAACGGAGCAATCTTGTTTTAAAATACCTATCGGTCAGGTGATAAAATCTAAGGGTCGGCTTAGATTTACTAATCCTGTTTCATAATACGGCCCTGAATAGTTGCCCCTGATCTTCAGAGTGGAATAAAAATATTAAAACAATTCATTTTTATCGCTCAAAGCACACGCTTGTATCCAAAATTTTGACGCAAATTGTAAAAAGCAAGAATTGCGTGGGAACATGCAGAATGCAATAACTGCAGTTCTTATTCACTTGAATGCATGTGCTATGCAATTTTATGCATGTGCTTGTTTTATTTAGATGCATTTTTCAGAAGAAATTTAATTATTCTACAGATATGGTATAGTGTTATTGAATTATTTTAATTTTTCTGGTATTTTTTTTCTTCTGTTATTACACAAGTTCCTCTAAGTTAAAATAAAAGTTATCATATTTGTGTTAATTACTTTCTTGGTATCACAACTATACTCAAACTCGGTTTTACTAAATCTACGCTGAAAGCGGGATTTGAACCACCGATCTCCAGGTTACAAGTCCGCCACCTTATCGATCAAGCTACCGAAGTCGGCAGTTCCTCTGAGTTATTACTGTATTAAGATGTATGTATTATATTTTAAATTTAATCAATTTAGAATACCATAGGCATCAAAGAATTGTTTAAGTAGAAAAAAACTTGACAGTTAGAATAATCGACTTGAAAGCTAGGCTCGAAATATTCGATGGATATACAAATATACCAAATACATATATACACAGGAACTCTAGAAAGAACATTCTAGAAATTAAAACAGAAGGAGGAGCTATCCCTTTTCCTTTCTTTACTTCTTTTGAATTGAACTTTTATAATAATCATAAAGGTATCAAGAGAATTAATTAAAGTTAAGTAAACAAAAAAAAAAAACTTTCTTTGTGCGGAACAAAAAGTTAAGACTGGAGAAGTTCGCATTAGATAAACGTCTTTTCCTTCTTCCCTTTTTAATTAAATTTTATTTTTCGGAAAAGAATTAGCTATAACTTAAAACATGTCCTATGGGAAGTCTCGGAGAGTGACTATTGAGTCTATTGACTAATGGAAAGCTGGCGAAATGCATACGTCTCAGGGGTCCATCTCGCCAGCACCACCACCTTTAAAATGCAATGTTTTTTTTTTTTTTTTTTACATGATTATTCTAATGGAAAGTATACAACATTGAGCATCTCTTCTGAGGAGGGTCGTATATCACTATGGGAATTATTGGTCACAACACACAAGTGCGAAGTTCTATAATTATATAGGAATCTCAGAACATACTTGGACAGCTGTTGTGAGCTTATTGCCTATCTTCAGCAGTCTCTCCAGCAGACAGTAGTCCATTTCATCAACTAGCTTATCTATTTTAAAGAAACATCAAAAAAGTGGGTGATCCATGTGAAAAGGTAAGTCAAGAGGTAAGTCTCACTTTCCCTTAAATACTCTATTTCTTTGTATCTCTTCCCTCTCTCACTCCGTTTTTACCTATCTTTTTCTAAATATACGTGTTTTACGTATATTTATACGTAATACAGCTTAATATTATGTATATGTAATACAGCCACATATGTATGCATGAATTTACGTCGGATAAAATTCCAGACAGAAAGCTACTATCCAAATATATCTTTGAATATTCAACAAGGGAGAGATCGTATTGTTCTTGGGAAGTTTCGAGGAAAGAAATTATATGACCCAGGGGAAAAGACCAATATTCAACTTTCTACACACTCCCCTCACTTTGCCTCTCACGTTTGTCGATAAAGTTGCTGATGGTGCACTACTCACTAAAGTGCCATCGTCGGCGTCGATGGCACGGTAAATACAGCAGTTTTAGTTCTCTCAATGAAGCTAAGCAACGTCCAGTGAGATTAGGACTTGGCTGGGTGACCATTCAACTTCGAACTCTCGTGATGCTCTCGTGATTTTCGGCCCAAGCCCAGGCTAGGTGAGGTTAATTTGGGAAAGTTTCCAGCGAATGGAGTGTAAAACCCCTGTCTTCTAACTAGGAAAGTTGAGAATAAGTACCTACATGCCCTACATAACTTTGCATAAAGACTTAATAACCTGAAAGTCAATGTTAAAACTTGTTCCTGAAAAAGAAAGTTTAGTAATTCATAATATTTTTCATACCTGACTAGCTCTGACCTCTTGACCACCATGGCCATAGATTTCCCCTCTCATATTCCCTCCTGTTGTCTTGCACGAGGAGGTAAGCTCCACTATCGTCTTCCTACACGTCAGGCTAATGCTCCTGAGGGAATTACCTTTTTAAGAATTGCAACTTTCCAAAATGTCCGGATTACAGCAGAAGTAGGAAAGAGGATTATTAAAACAGCAAAAAGCTATCTGAATAAGTAAGTGGCAAGTTTGACCATTTTCTGATTTCCTTTTCTTCCTCCATCTTTTAACTTTCCTTGACGTTTACTTACTTACCTTTCTCTGAAAAAGAATCTTTTCATAATAATCCTTTGTTTTTGCATCTAATCCATTAGGCTACCATCTGGGCTGGAGAAAAGTTTCAGCCTTTTTATTTATAACTTTCCTGAAATATGGCGGGGAGGCTGTCAGTGGGGTACATTCGGGGTGAGGTGAGGAGACTCTAATTGTATGAAGGAGGTTCCAGGAAATTATATCAAGTTGTGCTCTCAGAGATGTAAAAAAGAAAAACTAAAGAATATTATGTTAAGAGAAATCTCTCGTAACTCTTACCATAACTATAAATTCAGATAGTCGAGTTATTTGGGGAAGATCATTGTATAAATGAAAGAAAACACACGCAGGAAGACGCATAGATATATTAAAAGTGACCTTCATATTTGTCTATATGGCATATGTATGGATATACTCGAATGTACATTATACATACGTGCATCCTGTTCTCCTTGACAAATATATTGGATTTGGAATCGGAAGTACTAATACGAGTTGCAGCCTGACCAGTTGAATCGTAAGAAGAAAAGGAAAAATACCAAGACGAAAGGTTATGAACTTATGGAGGAGGGAACTGGGAAGGACATCAGACTAGATCAGACAAAGAAAGATGCTCATGGGACGCACGAAGAGATCTCAGTGGTAAGGCCCTCGCGTAGCATTTAGAGGATCCCGAGTTCGAATCCTACGGTCGAAATTTCTTTTCATAATTTGATTACAGGTACACTTTAGAGTACTCTTTTGTTGACCAAGCACCTACATGTGAAGTATTGTTTTTTACTTTATACTATTTACTTCAGAGGGGAGCTATACTACAGGATGGGCAAGCTACAACACAGACCACAAGGATCTAAAGTAGCAGTTGTTTCATGGCTACGAAATGAAAAGAAGTGACCGAATACAATGCTGTGGAATACACTCTTGAAAAGAAAAGAAAATTCCTCATCCCTTTCTCTGAAAATTCTAAAAAGAAGAATCAAAGAGGAAGTAATATGAGAAAAACATGTTGGATAGAGGGATATAGAGGGGACGTAAAAGAAGCCTCTGCCCCGGGTTCAAAAAGAACCCTCTTCCTAATGGTCAACGAGAAGAAAAAGAGCGAGAAATGGAGGTCAGGATCAATACTGTGCTGACCTTTGCCTTATAGTGCGCAAGTGCCGGTCTACCGTGACATTCATCTAGGATAGGATACATACTAGGCGAAACCAGTTCTAGTAAACTAAAATAAATACAGTACGAGTATGTCTGTGCCCATTCTATGTAATCTTGACTCTATGAATATAGAATACATATTCAGTAAATATACAAATACATATACAGTAAGATAATATACAGGTAAATAAATATACTATTAAGATAGGATAGAAAAGTGCTAGAAGATTAGTTATCTTACATAGGCAGAAACGCCAGAAAACAACAACAAACATGGCTGATGGTCAATTAACAGGCGCGGCATTAGACCTCGTTTCCTCAGTGTCGTATTTGATAAAATTAAATAAATTTTAAGTTACCATAACGAATTTGTTTTCAAATGTTTTAATTTTTTTCAATATAATACAGATCGAATTTGTTTCCACAACGAATTATGTAGTTTTGCAAACGCTTTATTTTTTCCAGATCAATTTAACAGAAAAAATGGATAGAACAGAAGAAAGCCACTCGAAAAACATAATTACGTACACATACCTAGGTATTATAGGTATACTCTTTTAGGGATGTATGTTCTTCAGGGGGGAAAAAATGGTACATAAAGCTTCAGATATATGGACGTTATGCCACATATGACTTTCTTTGTTTCTCTGGATCTAGATTCTAGAATGACTTTTTAACTACTGGAGAGTACAAACTTTTTGCTCACTATATCATGGGCGCTTATTCATTTCAGCGGAAAACTGTTTTAGTTAAAAAAGTATTAGTTTTTGACAGTTAAATAATGTCCTTTTTTGCAAACAAACTCAGCCTATTAAGATTCAGTACGACCACCACTGTCATGCTTAGACTATTACCTGGGAATTTGATGACCATTTATAACTAGAATGTTCTATGGCGTATCTACTTTGGTAACTAGGTGTTTTCATAAAATTGCTCCTCGCGAATAATATTATGAATCTATTTATACTTCCAAAGCAAATATCATGGATACTACTCTTATACCTCTACTACCTATATGCGTGTCAGATTTTGTCTGCTGTGGTAGCCACGGTCAAACAGCACAAGATACAATGCTCTGATTATCCTGCTACAATGAAACTAAAACAGTCCCTTTACTAGTTAAATCTCACTGTCTGGGAAGGGAAAATTGAATCCAACCCACTTAAAATTGAATGATGGATGTTATCAAAAGTCCCAGGAGGCATTTTTATACCGCAGAGGTGACTGGGAACCAGAAAGTGATTTTTTTCCTCTATGTTTTGTATAAATAGGAATTGAGGGTTAGGTGGTAGAAAATGTTTTGAGCATGAACTTCGCCTGGTGGTTACCTTCCACTAAATAGTGATATTATTATATTAATTGAGTACATGGTATGTTTCCGGTATATTAATGTACTTAGCATGTTCATAAATTACTAAGGCTATACTTAACTAATGACAATGCGTTTCTCAGCTTAAGTACGACGGTCATTTTCTAGGTCATTAGGGGGACGGAATGAAGATGTCCTGATTTCAAATCGTCTACTGTAATTAATACTATATACATTCTGAAAGAGCGTTAATGATAGAGATATACCTAACCTATTGTATAAAAATAATGTATCATAAATTCTATGTACAATTAATAACGGTATACATATCGGTGGTAGAAATTTGGTAATTAGTGTTCGGGGTGAGTAATAGGTACAACTACCTGCTTGAACCAACCTTAAGAACGTCTGTCCCGTTAACTCAGTGGTAAAGGCGGCACTATTTTAATCCAGACATTGCAGAGGTCACGGGTTCGAAACCCAGATGGGTCATGACAAGTTATCCTCTCATTTGGGATTTTTACCACATAATAATACGTCTTGGCCTTAATGCTGGAATAATGGGACTTAATAGTCCTAATCGGGCAGTATGAAAAAGGAGATATTATTATTATTACTATAAGAAATACATGCACATTTTTAATTTCACCGTCAGTTTCGATTGAGAAGATAGAATTCTTCACACACTCTCGGTGAAAACCTACCACAGCTTTGACTCGTGTCAGTGTTTACAAGCTCATTCTATGCATACATTACCCATACTCATTCTATGCATACATACCCATACTCATTCTATGCATACAACATACCCAATTACCCATGCGTTGCAACCCCACAGGAGAATCCACCAGACTCATTTGTCTCCTTCAAGATTCAAGCGCGGAACGGAGTGAAAAATGGATGAGCTCTTGCAGAAATCTACGAAACAAGAGTTCCGGATCCGAAACTTTAACATCTTCCACCAAACTGAGAACATTAGTCGTTAAAAACTTTTCACTTTAATGTACTGTATATAAGTGTGCACAGATGTAAGCTAATGTATAATGCTATCTTACCCAATGTTCAAAGTGAAACCAAAGTTAATTATGTCATATAGGGGTTTTTTAATCTGAACGAAGCGAACCGGAGCTGACCTGGTCACTGAAATTTACTTTTTATTTGACCGGACCGAAAAATCCTGACCGGAGTGGACCGGGCCGAGCGGTCATGGCTTTTGGTTTGGTAAGATGAAGAAGAAGAAGTGGATAATTTCAAGTGCAAAATGTAAACAAAAGACCGATATATTTAATGGTAACAAACCAAAGTCCCAAAATCACTTTTTTTTATTCTTCAAATTAGGGTTGACAAATTAGGACGAAATGTTCAGGTTCAACTAAAAAAACCGCTTATAGACATTATAGGCACTTGCTTTATCACAGGTAATGTCATCACGATAGGTATTATCAAGCTTTGTTTGATGTAAATATGTATTTGATAAATATTGTTAATTTAAAAACAAAATAAAAATGTTAGGAAAGATAAATTTGAAATGCTTGAATAAGAAACCAAACAATTTTTTTGTATGATAATTATAGGACCATTACCATGCAGGCATACACTATAGGAAGCTGAAAATGTAACATGACATAGGTGCATAACTGTATACTTGTATAGTGTACACTAAGGTTCAATTTTCATCAATTGAATATTCTGTTAAAGATTCTGTTCTTAAAAATCTTCTTGTTGAAACAGAATCATTGGAAAATGGAAAAACCTGTTGCGAGAAAATGAAAGATGCAATAGTGCATTTTCTACCTATTTACGATTGTACATACATAACTTTTAAGGATAAAAAACTTTTAACTTGTGTTTTTAATTTAAAGCATAGCTGAATTTTGCATTATCAGTATGCACAAAAATGAGTTTACTGGATGTATATGAAGTTGTACTAGATGTACATGAATATCGGAAATTCATATATGTATGAGGATGTACCTGGAATATCAGAAATTCATATATGAGGATGTAAGTGGACAGCTGCATTA
>CM044960.1:26890266-27059168 GCA_024516035.1 Bactericera cockerelli
TGCAAAAGCGGGACTTTAGAGAGAAAGGCATTAAAGTTTTACAGAAAAAAAGAAAATTTAAATTGGTAAAAGGGGTTTTAAAGGGGGTTGGACCCTTTGCACAGTACCCAATGGATACTGCGTACAATACAATAGGGTTAGATAAATATCGAGAACTTTGTAAACAATGTTAAGGGCAGGTCGAGCGTGAGGAGAGAGAGAAAACTAAAGGGATGTTTGAGGGACAGGAGGAGAGGGATTCGAACTTGTATTAGGTTAGCGAAATGGATTCCCTCTATTTCCTTTGTGTGAGAGATCGATAAACCGAAACGGGCAAAGTGTACATAAATGACATTAAATCGTGGTGGACAGAGTTAGTAATGGTTTTCGGACACTTTGTTTAGGTATTAGAGAGAGAAGGAGTGAAGGAGAAGAGGAAAAGAAAAGGGAAGAGATAAACACTTTCCCAAGTAGGGGAAAAAACGAACAAATAGATGGAGTTTTCGATACTCTTCGAAGCTTAGTAAGGCTTCTTTGTAATAAAAGGAAAAATCTTAAAATCTCATTAAAGCAGATGGACATTTTTATTAGGAAATAGCTTCTGTATCGGACTTTAAGAATATAATGCAGTAATGTGGGTCGGAAATGCAATACCTCTCAAAATGCAAATTTTGTACACAGAAACGCTTTTCTACTGTCAAGAAGTATGTATTGTGTATGTAACAAAAATCTAAGAAACAATGTATGACTCATTAACCTACTCAATACAAAAATATGGGAAAATAGAGAAGATAATTGGCAGATGAATAGGGCGGAACTCTGACTACTCTTATTAATTTCCTTGTAAAATGTACATCAACTGTACGTAATATGATTTCTTCTCGTCTGGCTACATCATGTACCTTGCTGGGGAGAAAACTCAGGTCACCGTAAGTACAAGCCTAGTGCGCTGCACCACTCAGCCAAGGTGACTACACATTGTCATATTTTTTCTTTCAATTTAAAAGCCTGATTATGCTATGCACAAAAAGAGTTATAAACAACCACAATGCTGGGTTCCTCACTTTTCCACCAGATAAACAACAATTGTATCAACTCTACGCGCAGTGATTTAATTTGAAATGGTGGTGAAACAGATAAAATGAAGCACCAAAAAGGACGGCGGTTAGAGGAAATGAGAAGAGCAGGCGTTGCATTGTAATTTCATGCTCCAGTGAGCTGCAATGCTGTAATGCAGGCGAGTGTAAGCTGGCAACACTGTCCAGTGTCCACGGATTGTACAAATAGTGGGTGGTAGACGTCGATCTCTGTAGTCAGACATTAACTTGTACTAAGGTACTCAAACATTTGTTTTCTGGTGTAGAAGAAAGTTAACGAGCTCTTTTGATGAAGATCTCGCCAACCTCCAACGCCAACATCCTGATAGAAATATTAAGAGTCTTTTAGATAAAATTCTAGCACTACAGAGTGTTAAGCTTGCATCATTTTCTTCCATCTGTCTATTAATTGTGCTTCAATGCTCAAAAGAATGAGAAAAATAAATTCATATTTTGAGACTCAAGCTTACACATCTCAAGTTAAATGTAATATAGTAAAATTAGCTTATTTGTAATCACCAAATAATGCTCGTTTTAGAAATTTCACTATACACATCTCACTTTAACTTTGAAGTACATCAGACTGTTTGATTTCCAAAGTTGGTAGTAAAAGGATATATTCTGTTACTACCAACTGTGGTAATCAAACACTCTGAGGCACTTCAAAGTTAAAGTGAGATGTGTATAGTGACATTTATATAAGGAGCATTATTCGCTGATTACAAAGGAGCTAATTTTACAAAAAGACTAATATTTTACACTTGACCTCAAATCTAATAGAAGCTTCTTCAATACCTTCTATAAAAAATCTAATCCATGATTGGGAAATTTGAATTCACCTATGAATGGGTTATCCATTAGTAATCACATATCTATGCTTAATAATAACTTCATGTTAACAGTGAGACAAATAAGTATGGTATACGCATGTTAACAGTGAGACTAAAGAGTATGGTATCCTCATGTTAATAGTGACACTAATACGTATGGTATACGCATGTTAATAGTGAGACTAATATGTATGGTATACGCATGTTAACAGTGACACTAATACGTATGGTATCTTCATGTTAATAGTGACCCTAATACGTATGGTATCCTCATGTTAAAAACAATAATCGTCGTGGATAGTTATGAAATCAACACTTAAAATAAAAATCATAACCATATGGTAGCAACATGTTATCCACATGTTCTCTTCAGCATTGTCTGTGTAAAATAATTTCTCTTGATGATGGTGAAAACTTCTCCTTCTTGTCTTCCTTTCCAATTCCACCTCCCTACCATTTACATTCTCCTCCAATCGTCTCTTCTTTACAGCTTTTTCTTCCCTAACGTCTCTTCCCTGTTATTTTCATTCCCCATTTTCACTCCCTTGTCTCCTGTAATCCTCTCCTGCTCTCGTTTCTTCTCTTTTTATCCTTCTTCCTATCCGGCAAGGTCTCTCCTTTTTTCGTTACGTCAACGTTGCCATGACAACCTGGAATTGACTCTACAGGTGCTGCATGGATGTTTCCTGTTCTTCTCTTCTCTCTCTCTCATTTCTCCCGTCTGTTTATTACAACTTAACTCCTTTCCTTCACTTTTTTGACTATCCATAAAATTGGGAGAGAGAAATCCAGCATGAGTCAGGCGTCATCTGTCTCAATATACTACGCAAAGGATTTTCAGTGAAAGTCTAAGGAAATTTGACCACTAAATTCTTAGAATAAGGATTTTGGGTGTTAAATTTGACAAGAAGTCTGGTAGTTCGGATGTACTTTCAAGTAAAATGATCCTGGAAAAAAGTTAAAGCATTTAAACCTTGGACGCATTTTCTCGAAGTATGGCAGCATAGTTGAAAATTATTTCAACAAAATAATATAAACTTTTCCTTTGGAAACTGTAGTTAAGATAAGCTTCGATCCGCATATATCAATGTAATCTGGGCATAATTATCTCGACAAACACAATAACATTCAAGATTCTATGCGTCCGTTAAAGATAATTTGCAAAGCATTATACATAAATATTGGATAAAAAGTATGAGAGTTCATAGTAATTCTCAAGTACACGTAAAATGATAACCTAAGGTCGGTACATTCTCAAAATACGAAGTTCATTTCACCCCTGGGGTGTCTTACTAAAGAGCATAACTTTGTATTACTACTCCAACATATATTACATATAAACTTTTCCACTTACTTCCCTTTGAAACACATAAATTAACTCAAAGTTCCAAAGGTGTAGGATATTTTCGTTGAACAGAATTTACTCCAAGAAGCTTAGGTGAAATCATAAATTCTCAAAGTCTCTCTTCTCGAGTGGAAAAACTGCAAGATTTCATGTAAGGGCGCACCTATAAATTCACATTATCTAATCTCTACGCCATGTTCGGGAAATATAACGGTCATAACGCCTGAAAATAGTAGCGGTGTCCCGTAGGGGGCCATAATCCGCTGCAAGAAAAATGTTGGCGCAAGAGGTAATCCAGGACAAATGGTGATACTATAGTAGCAACACAGGCATCCAGTTCCAGCTATCAGCGACCTTTTGTCTTCTTTCATACGGTTCCAAAGTTCTTATCCTAGATTATCATTCTGATACATTTGAACATTAACATGGATATCTACTGCCGTTACATCACTTCAAGATGACAGTCTAAATTAAAACTACGTACTGCATAGTTATGATATATTTATGAGGATTAGCAATGTAAGGTTCTCTCAAAGGATAAGAAGACACATCCCAAATCCGACGGAGTCTGAGAAGGGATGTGGAAGAGGGAGGAGAAGGGATGTGGAAGAGGGAGGAGGTAATGAAAGAAGACTAGAATGGCGTCTGCAAATTGCAAATGTTGGACGGGAGGGAGCATAACTTACTCGGTGTGGTTATTAACGTTGAAATGCAGGATTAAAACTGAGAGCTCCCCATGAGAATCTGTTAGATTATTGTATACGTCAGCAGGTTGCCTCCAACACGAAAGATTCATGGAGTATCAGGAGATTTTCAAGAGAAGCAAAAATAGCTTAGTTTCTAGGGATAGTCTGGTAATCCAGGTAGCGCAGAGATCCGTTGGTTCGATTCAGACCCATTGCATGAATTTTTACTCAATAATTTGAGTTTGTGACCACATAATAATAAGACTCTGAGGGTTAGGTGTTAAAAATGCCTTGAACATTAACTTCGCCTAAAGAGTGTTATAATTACTATCACATCTTTTAAATTCGGATGATTGGGTCCAAACGGAAAAGAAAACAGACTCCACTCTTCAGTAACTATGGCACAGCTCAGAGGATATCACATCTATTTTGCATGTGGAAGTAGGTATTTAGATAAATCTCTGAAGGACTGACCATGAATCTAATAAAATTTCATGGATTGCGGGCCTCGTTGTAAAGTGGTTAGTTGGTCAGATATTATTACGAAATCAAATAACACAGTATTGTGAATCTGAAATGTATTAGTGACCTAGCTTTTTCCTCGACTACTGCTTTTCTTCTCTTTTTTCCGCAAAGCACAATTTTGGAAAATCTAAATATTTATATTTAGATATAATTTTTAGATATAATATAATTTTCCTCATTCATTTATTGTAATGGTTTGAAAAAAAAAAAATTACGAAGGATTTCTATTTCTTCAGTACCTTTAAAATGATTAAAAATAAACAATCACTTTTCAACACCTCGTGCAGGTCCTCAACGTAGGTACATGAAAAGATATTCAGTGAACTAAAAGGAATGTAAGACAAGTAGGTTGAGAATTAATTCATAATTATAATCCGTTGGTATATTGAGAACCTCCCTTCCCTGCTCTCAAGCGTTATCCAACAAAATTTAGAGAAAGCAATCCTAAAAATAAACCACCACGAGTAAAAAACAAGCTGGAATTGAATGCAATTTACAACGAAAAAAAAAACCTTGACACGGTCTTAGAAAGCTTTTTGTTAATTAGTTTACTTATTGATGTGGAAGAGGAAGAAGAAAGTTATTAAATTTAATCCCGAAGTCGTTTTTCTTTGTCCAAAAGAAGTAATTTAATATTTTTTTCTTTATTAATGCAATAATTTTGCAGAAAAATGTAAGAACAATATTTTCCTTCTCCTTTTTCTTTTGAATAATTTAGAAAATTTAGTCATTACCAGATATAATATTATTATTTTTAATCTATGACTCTGAGAACTAAATTATGACATTAATGACTCAAAAGAGAAAAATATAATACCTAAATAACTACCGGGAGATAATAGGTATTAAGGATTTTTTATCAATTCTATAGCACAGAAAAGAAGTATAAACCAGTAAAATAAGAGATCTGTACAACCAACGATTTTTTTTATATGATTTACTAGGACAAGTAAGCCCCATTATTCCAATACTAGAAGTAAAATCAACATGTAATATTATTATTGGTCAAAATCGAAAATAGGAGGATATCTTGTCATGTAACCATGTCCCGTCTGAATTTCGAACCCAGATCACCATGCGTGCAAATGAGTACCCTAATCTACTAGGCCATAGTGAAATATTATGCGAATTCGATCAAGTTTTATTTCATCATCATAGGGTGGCGTCATCGTGAACGATGGTAGCCAGACAGTGGATGAATGACTCAGCACTTCTACTACTGTCTTTACAAGGAGGCTTATAATTGACAAGGGCCCCCAGAACCGAGCCAATGCTGGTCTACTCTCTGTTTATAGTCCCCCAGCCAGACTGCTGGTCTACTCCCTGTTTATAGTCCCCCAGCCAGACTACTGGTCTACTCAATGTTATATTCTCCCAGCCAGACTACTGGTCTACTCCCTGTTTATAGTACTCCAGCCAGACTGTTGGTCTACTCAATATTTATAGTCCCCCAGCCAGACTGCTGGTCTACTATTGTTGTTGTTTTAGCCAACTTGGCTACATCTGGAGGGGTGAGTGATGATCTCCAGCCACCTTTTTTCAAAGTTTTATTTACAGTAAGAATAAATACATATATACATACAAGGAATATTTACAACATAAAATTATAGAAACAAAAACTGATCAAGGGTAGTGTTAATGCCAACGACATTTTCTCTTCCAAAATAACGCTTGGATAAAAAAAAAGAAAAGAAACACTAAAAGAGCCTTCTTCTTGAAAAAAATATGCACGAGATTAAAATTTGCATACGGTTTATTTAACCCAAATTCCTCCACTTTCTCAACAACAAAAAATCTTTTATGAAACAAAACTTCCCACAGTAAATTGAACCTGCCTTCATCGGGGAGCCTTGAAAACTTCTACTTGTTAACGTGGCAAGCTGCTAATATTACATCATTTTCTCGTATTTCAAACGAGATTACACCCCTACTTCTGGGAGGGCGTTGATAATTTGCATCTTCCTCGGGAGGGAATGATAAATGAATGCCTGGTTCTGCAGAAGCGAGGCTTGTGTGAGGCTAATGACTTTATTGCGTGAGGGAGGTATATTAAATGGAGTGAACTATTTGAGGAGGTTGTTTCAAATTCGCACTTTTCAAGAAAGAAATGAAAAATGGTGTGTAAATTTAGGAATGAGTGGCTGAAGAGTTGCTGTGTTTTACTTCCTTGTTTGCTTAAAATCACTCAAACATGTCATCATACAGCATTCAAAAACTAATCATGGAGTATTCTAGTATGTACGTAGAATAAAACATCTTCAAAGCAACCAAGAAAATTGTTGTATGTCAGAATCTCTTTCTCCTATGGATAAGATGATCAATAACCCAACAACAATTTAAGATGCACAAGTGACAGAAAATTGAGGATTAGAATTATTTATCAGGGCTGAAAAACACACATTACAAAATAACAGAATATCTTGGTAAATTCAGGTCAAACCAATCGAAATGCAGCATAATATGTATGTGCATTCAATTGAAGACAGGTGAATAGGTTCACCCTGTATATGACGTCATTCGTCATAACTTGTGCGTGGGAGCCAATAGAAAACAAATTACAAGAGCTATTAAACAAACATTTGGATAATATGAATTTTCAAATTTCACTTGAAAGTAGGAACAAAGTTCGTAGAGTACTCGAAAGAAAAGTTTAACAATAACAAGGAGACTCAGTGAGAAGTTTTCCAAACTGTCTCAAACACAGGCTGGTGGGAGGCTTGGGTAGGGAGGTCCGCTGGGACACTTTACAATAAGGCAGGTGCGCTTTGCAATTTTTATCGTCTAGAATGGTTTACCCTTATTTAAGCTCACTAAAAAGGGCTGATTTCACCAAAGACATGCATATGTACAAAATTGTACAAATTGGAGCCGAGCTTTTTGACGATTCAAGAACACTCAATCTATTACTACCCTTCACCAATCAAATTATTGACCTCCAATTAATCTTGGTTAACATTTGAGCAACTTCAATTAAGATGACAAAATCCATCTTGAATTAATATGACAAAATCCATGTCACAAATCAACTCTAAAAATGTAAAAGATATAGTACCAAAAAATTGACTGAATTTTGAAGCACTACGCGCCACCAATATCAACAGAAACAAGTTCAAACAAAGCTTTTCATTCCAACAGCGGAGTTTTCCAAAATTTCTAAATATATTTCAATTGTTACCCGAAAACTTAATGAGAACTTGAGTGATTTGTCGTGAGGGTAGATATCAAGTCTGTCGGTTTTGATGGTTGTGACAAGTAGTAATCCAATCTGGTCTTTTGATTCAGATAGAAACAATATTTATATAATCCAAAGACTGTCTCAAATGTTCAAAGTCACAAAATTCCAAATCTTCTAGTTATTCTACTTGGAAATAATGTGTCTTAAATAAGAAAGAAATACTTTTCATTTGTTCAGTTTGTTGAGATATGCGTATTAGAAATGAAAAGATACGCAAATATTACCGCTTCCACTTTAGGTTTCTCTGGTTCCGTCACTTCCGAATCTATGCCAGAAGTATGTCAAAAAGTTAAGGAATAAGGAAATGAGTGTCACAACAAGAGAACTCACGAATGTGACAGGGAGATGTGAGCTCCGCACGTGTGGCTTCAGGAGTTGAGGAAACCAAAATGAGGGAATAATAGATGACAATGAGGATGCGTTCAGGGTGGGCAAGGGGATGGTTTCTCATTTGAATGTCATCACTGTCATCAATACTAGTAACAATAAAGATCCTATGCAAGGTAACTCTCAACCGATGAGAAAAGACCTTTAAACTTTTTCAAATCGAAAGACTTCATTTACTGTGTCCCAATTATGGCCCATGTTTGTTGAGTGCATCCGAATTATAATTTCAGCCGTTTTATTAACAAGTTCGTGAAGTTTTCAAATAAAGTAGGTACCTAACTATATACCAGTTGGAATTTGAGTCCATGGATTTGCTGGTTATGGGTAAAATTCGGGAATTACTTGGGATGCCTGTTACTATTAGTTTGCTGTATTGCCCCTAAATAGATCGTGTTTGAATTTTTATTTATGTATTTCAAACCATGAAACTCCCTGTATAAAGGATACGTACATTGAGGACAATTGAATGAAAGTTGGGAAAACAATGGTGGAATACATATGTAGGAAAGCGTATGTAATTCATATGTAGTATACTCGTACATATTTACGTGGAAACACATCCTGAAGCCACGTTATTGTTGGAATGACTGAATGACTAGTGTAACATTTACCTTTGTACAAAACTTTCCCGTGATATAATTAAAATTACCTTTATAATGTAATTTCCTTACTTTATATTAATGTATGCACACATCAATCTTCGCATGGTAAAATAAATTAATTAAAAAAGTTAAATGAATTTCCCAGTGCAAAGACTATGATATCATGAATGTTCCATGTGAAGGGCTTCATGATGATTTGCTTTACTTTGTGGAACTAATCTGAGCAAACATGTGTTGAGTAAATACGTTTTTGGGTAACTGTAAGAGAAAAGGGTGTAATCTTAGTTTTTGACCACAGAAACAGTATCAGGGGTTCTCGTTGAAACCATAGATTTAGAAATTAGATAACGAACTGTGGTCGAACTTCTGCACAGGAAATGGCATACATTTGCCTCAATTGAAATTGGCGGACACCTTGCTAACAGCAAATGGTTGCCGCCATTTTCTATTGAGGAAGCGCTTCACATGAGATACCCAGAGAGCATATCTACATTTTTAAATCTATGGTTGAAACACAAGAAATATTCTTGTGTTTCAACAATTTAAAAAATAAGAAAAAAACTGAAACACAAGCATAATTCCAAGTACAATTATTGTACTTGGAATGTTCGGAATTTGACTACATAACCACCTAGAAGCATGTCAGCGAAACATAAAATCAATCTCAGTGTGTCGAATTATTTTTTGATTCAGGCGTAAAACATGAAAAACAAAACTCAAACATAAAAACAGCGGTATTAAACGCATAATTTTCAAATTCTCTCGTAAAAATTCCTTCGCTGAATATGATGGCATTCTACACACTAACAGTATTTTATTGCTTTCTTTCTGCTCAGTACAATAGGTGAACGAAAAATTTAGTGGTAGAAATTTACATAAACATTGCGTGTCGGCAAAAGCCAGAAGTTCAAAACTTCTGGGAGAAAAAAACTTTGATTTATCGTGGACATTCATGAGTTCAGATGAAGAATAGACTGTTTAAATGGAAAAATGGAGTGTTTTGTAGAGTTTGAATAATAAGTTATTTCATTTTATTTTTATCTTAAAATATCATATTACTTTTAATGGATAGCTCAATACATTTACAGTCTATTTCCGAGTCGTTTACATATTCCAAGTCTTTTAATTTACTATTCTGAACATAATTGAAAGCGGTACTTAAGCTTGAATGCAGGGACCTGGGTTCAAATTCCAGCGGAGTTTGCGCTAGCCGCTATAATTGAGATATATGTGGGTAAAAGCACAATGAAAGGTATATGTAGAGGACGTTTTTTTTTTTAAATAAATGCACTCTCTGTTTATGTATATAAAAAAATTGCTGAAGAATTATCAATTAGTCACCCGCTGGCCGATTCTTGAGAAAACCTTCACTACTCTTCTGCCCGCCCCACCATGGTAGCTGCTGTTATCATACCAGGATTTCCGGGAAAAGTCTTGTTCAATATGCTGGGAGCTTGAAAGCACCCGAAATAAAAAGGACTTGTGTCGGAAATCCCGAGATGTAACCATGACAACCGCTGACGAACATGCGAAAAAACGGTAATTTATTACTTATTATTATTATTTATTGACAATAAGACTGACATCAATGGGTGGAAGAGTCTGTCATTAAAACAACAATTGTAAAATGTAGTTATATATAAATACATTCTAAGATTGTTTGTTTATTGTAAATTGGTCATGTACCGTGAAATATACAATACCTAACGGTATTTATTATTATTATAAATAAATATTGGTACCTGATACACTTTAACTACGACATTATATTTATCTTGTAGAAATTCATCTATGCTGTAGAATGTTTTCTTTATTATGTGTTCTTTCAAAAGGTTAGTAGAAGCAGTGAAATTCATTTTTTTTTTTTTTTTCATATTGTGCTGTTTGGTGGGCTTTTGTTACTAAGTTTAGATTATTTTCAGTGATATTTTGAAATCTTGTTCCATAGTTTGAATATGATTTAAATCTTTGAAAGTTTTCAGGATGTTTTTGACAAATTTTAATATTTCTAATATGTATAGTCCCAGGCATACTTTTATAATTTGGAACTCTTTAAAAAAAATCTCAGGGAGAGTTAAATGATTTGATTTTTACTTAAAATCGAAACCATACTTTGCACTTTCGTGCATTTAAGAATATTAAAAAAAATATGCAATGTTACCAGGAGGAAAGTGGTTTGAGGATAGAATTTTGGGTCCCTTTGTTAGTGCTATCATACACTAGACACCTATAGACAGCCAGGCAAAGCAGAGTAAGCAGCCAATACTCTCAGCAATCAAACAATGTAGTCTAATGTTTCTAATTGGCTCTCTAGTGGGCAAAAGGCAAGGTAATCAAAAGCACATAGTTTATTCGCCACGACAAAAAGATTTCTTATCCACACGACAATCATTCAAGAACAATGAGCCCCTGCAATAAATACTGCAGTGTTCCTGAATGCCATATTTATATAAAGAAGCGTTATGTTGTGGTGACAGGTATGTATTTTTCTATTTACCGGGTAACCAAAAAAAGTATTATTAAAAATGTATTGAAGTATTTTTTTCTCATGAAGAAAACCTGTTCTTTTTTAGTGCCTCTTTCTAATAGATACATTAATAATACATGACTGTAACGTTTCATATTGCTATTGAAAACAAAAATTCATTTATAAATTTTAGAAATTTCCTGAGTAAATCTTAATTTTATTATTTTTGGATTTATCTAGCTTTTAACTACTAAGCTATAAATATTACGATGGTGGCTTTCCCCACCCAAAGATTATACAAATTCATTCAATGCTAGTGTATACGTGCGATGTTGATAAATGTCTAACTAACAAAATAAATGTTTTTTTTTTTTACGCAATTAAATCACTCTTCATTTCCACGCTCGCATTTCTTTGTGATTTTTTGCGGCCATCCAGTATTAATAAAAATAAATGTAGTGTGACTTGTGACAAGTTTATAAAAGGCGTTTCGTGTAGGTTATGTTTCATTTAAATGTTATTATAATTAAAGAACGCATTATTAACCTTTAATGCGACAAGGTAATTTTATTTAGGTTTATAAATTTTTACCTCACTGCCCATTTCCTGTGTACTGCACCAAAGGAGCCATTACATTTTACTTTACATTCCTTTTAAGAAAACCCCAATATATTCATTAATACTTGTAGCTCCATGTGGCACGTGTAAAATGTAGAACAGGATTGGTTCAGTTTCCTGTATAAGTAAGTAGCCACCAGGACCTGATAATATTACTTCCGAGAAATTTCTAATATTAGAAATCGGAAGTATTGTGTTCGTTTTTGTAAAAAAAAATATTTTTTTGCTCCGATTTCAATTTTTTTCAGATTTCTGGACGTTTCATAACCTCCTGAGCAAATTTGGTTTTGTGTCCGTCTGTCGGTCTGTTAAAACGATTCCTTGTAACGCGCAAATCTCGGAAACTACTCGACCGATTTTGATGAAATTTTGCACACATTTAGGAGACATTCTGTAGATGGTCCCATTTTAAATTCATTGAATTCGTACTAGCGGTTCTTGGTGAAAGAGCCCATGCGCCTGACCACTAACTTTTTACTTAAACGCTTATATCTCGTGAACGGTACACCCGATTTTAATGAAATTTTGTGTGTGTATGCATATAATTGTTTTACATAGGCTATTTATATATATTTTTTAATTAATTATAATTAGACTCTGATATTTAAGAAAATCCGAAATTTTGGACAAAAAAGTCAAAAAATAAGGACCACGACTTGCCGATACAGAAATTTTCGTGGAATCTAGAATGTAGAAAAAACGATTTTCTACCATATAAAACAAATTTGAAGAAAATCGGTGCAGTCGTTTTGGAGATACAAGTAATTTAGTATAAAATCTCAAAATTGGCACGTGTTAACAATGTGAAACAATCACGAGGAAGTATAGAGTCCATAATTGGCAGTGTTTTTTTATTCTATTTTAAAGATGAGTGTTTCCCGGTTGTTTTTAATTCGTAGCCATGAAACAGGAGCTACTGTGGACGCTTGTCGTCTGTGTTGTAGCTTGCCCATCCAGTAGTGTATGCCCCTCCTCTGATGGGCGGAAAGTGACACAATACTTCCCATTTAGGTGCTGGGTCAACAGGAGCGTACCAGAAGGTATCCCCTACAAACAATTGTAACCAAATTAAGAATTCAAATTTTTGTCGGCACGGGGTATCGAACCCGGGACCTTCCGCATAGGAAGCGAGTGCTTAACCACTGAGCTAACTAATGCACTACTATAGCTGATACATGGACATTACTCAGAAAAGAACAGATGCTCAAAAGGGCACTACTAATATTTATGTCCTTGCTTTCTTCCCCTATATCTCCTCTTTACGTTAGGTAATTAGATATGCTATGTTTTATTCCTTATCCTCCCACTTTCTATCAACATCTCCTTTTGTCTCTCTTTTCACTCCCCCTTACTCTCCTCTTCACCTTCCCTTCCATTCTTAATATTACCATTATTGTTACATCTACTACCATCTTTCTCCTCCTCTTTTTTCTCTCTTTATATCTCCTTCGCTTTCCTTTTGGTATCCTCCTTTCTTCTCTTTTCCTCATTATATCTCCTTTCTTGTCTATTTTGTCTATATCTGCCTCCTTAGCTCTATACTTTCTATACAGGGTGGACCAAAAAAACGTTTACACCCGTTAATGGTAGATTACTGACGACATTTCCAGGCCGGATCTGCAATCCGTTTTTTCGGATTCGCCTTCGTAACTGCACAAAGTGATTTTTTGCAACTTTCCGAAAAAGTCCGACTTTGGCTTATTCTTCAGGTCAGTACTTTTTTCCTGTTTAAGATGAGTTGATTCTGAACAATTTTGCAGAAAGCCAACAAAATTTCGATGTTTCTAGCTACACTACTTTGTTTTTTACGATTTGGTTTGTCATATTTTTTTACACCTAAACAGAAAAAAAACACCCAAAAAAACTTTTTTACTAAATAAAACACTCGACATTTGTCCGAACAAATTTTGGCACAGACATGGGCAAGTTTGATAAAAGTTGGCGGTCGCCCCGAGGATGCTAAAAAATAATTTTACGATTTTTTATCACGTGATCTTCTGGGAAAAATTATTAGATGTTTGCCAAAAACTCTTCAAAAATCCTAAGAGTTTTCTAGCTGTAGACTGTGTAAGGGCGTCTTGTATTGTTTACAAAAATTGTTTACATTGCTTTTTTTGAATACCGCGGTCTCACATGCCTTCATCAGCCAGTTTAGGAAAATTCAAATGATAAATTTCGTGCAACTCAGATTGTTAGTGGTGTTAGCTAGATGTGGTAATGCTACGAGTGTCTGCCGCATGATCGAGGTTCAATTCTCGGCGGTCAATATTATTTTAATTATCAAAAAAAAATATTTTATTCATACCTGAATCTGACCTGTTGTAACACCAACAATTTATGGTTTTTTTGGGGGTAATACCATCTGTAAATTGAGTTATATCAGGTACTATTGGTATCACAATACACATAATTATTATTCATGTAAGCCCCTGAGAGACTGCCTTGATAATGAATGTGAGGATGGTTTTTCTTATGCTTCCCTACGAGAGAAAAAAAAACTAGCGAATTTTCCAAACGAAAATAGAGTTTATGAAATGAATCCAGGTAAATATGTAGGTAGGTTCTTCTATCATAAACAATACTAATTAAATAATAAATATTTACAGATTGCAGTAGTTACTGTGGCAGATCGAGTTAGCGCGCTAGGCATTGCACACATGGTGACCTGGGTTCGATTCCCAGCGGGGGAGAATTTTTTCTACTCTGTACTTGGATGTTCGGGGTCCACTCATACCTCGTGAGGAAAAATGAGTGGCTGCTTTAATGTGAAGCAGCGACCAGTGGCAGCATCTTAGGCAAAAAAATAATACAAGATATTGTAAATTAAAGTGGTAAAGTCCTATGATTCTGCGCTACCCACTAAAATTGTGACATAATAACACAAAGAAAAAGCAAGCATTATATTTACAGATTGCCAACTCTTAATAGAAGTCTTGAAAAAAACAAGATAATATTTTGTAAAATTAACTTTTGCAGTCTTTATTATGTTTTATACTTTTTTGATATAAACAAAAAGGTATTTAAAAAAACATTTTGTGTTAGTATGTTCAATGAGAAACGATTAGACGCGCACGATTAGCTCAGTGGTAAGCTAGTCCACCCGGTCCGAACGCCAGAGCTAGCAAAAAATTCATGACTTCAAAATAAAAAAGACTGCTGCCATTTTTTATTTAGCCATAGTACACACTATGGATTCTCCTCACACAAATTTTTGAAAACAATGGTGACTTTAGTACCTTAGTTCTAACTCAGAACTGTCCATCTACCTTCTTGCCTTTCTCTCTCTCTCTCTCTCTCTCTCTCTCTCTCTCTCTCTCTCTCTCTCTCTCTCTCTCTCTCTCTCTCTCTCTCTCTCTCCTCTCTCTCTCTCTCTCTCTCTCTCTCTCCCTTCTCAATTCCCTTAGAGGAACTGTTGGAAGTGGCGTCCACATTCCTGGATGCAAAGGTTGAACCTCTTCATCATGTTCCGTCGAATGTTGCGGAAAATTCCAGGTTTTTCTGTCAGGTCATCGAACGCCAACAGAATTCTTGCTACCAGATTTCGTAAACTATGTTTTTCACGTGATCCCAAATGTTCCTGTTGGCAGCTCCATATGCTAAATGCGTATCTGCCATTTCAGCATCCGAATTATAATAATGTAACTTGTACTAAAAAAACTCAAGAAGTTTAAAGATAATATTTCATAGAATGCAGAAAAATATGCTTGAAAACTATCATCGAGAAACAAACAATTATTCATTTGACTGGCCTTTAATTAATTCCAAGGAAAATAATTATCAGACATAAATAGCTAATTACTCTTTGAGTACAAGACGACCCTACACGGTCAACACTTTTAAGATTTTGAACATCATTTTTTGAGACTTACCTGGTTTGTTTACCCAGAAGATCACGTGATAAAAAATCGTAAAATTATTTTTTAGCATCCTTGGGTTGGCCGCCAACTTTTATCAAACTTGCCCATGTCTGTGCCAAAATTTTCTCGGGCAAATCTTGAGTGTTTCAAAGTGTAAAAAATTTACATGAGAATTTTTTTTCTATTCAGGTGTCAAAAAAGATGCCAAACCAAATCGTAAAAAACAAAATAGTGTAGCTAGAAACATCGAAATTTTGTTGGCTTTCTGCAGAAATGTTTAGAATTAACTCATCTTACACAGGAAAAAAGTTCTGACCTGAAGAATAAGCCAAAGTCGGACTTTTTCAGAAAGTTGCAAAAAATCACTTTGTGCAGTTATAAAGGCGAATCCGAAAAAACGGATTGCAGATCCGTCCTAGAAATGTCGTCAGTAATCTACCATTAACGGGTGTAAACGTTTTTTTGGTCCACCCTGTATATCTCTCCCTCCCTGCCTCCCTACATACAATATTTCACTCACTCTCTACATGTGGAAGAGAATGCCGTTGGCATTAGCACCGCCCTTGATCAAGTTTTGTTTTATTAATTTCAATTTCTATGTATGTACGAGTATATATTCTGTGTTATATGTAAATAAAACTTGATCGAACATGTTTAATAATATACTCGTATCTCTTCTACATATCTACCTATCCTTTTCCACATATCTCCCTCTCCTCTTCTACATATCTCCCTCTCTTCTTCTACATATCTCTCTCTCCTCTTCTACATATCTCCCTCTCCTCTTCTACATATCTCCCTCTCTTCTTCTACATATCTCCCTACCTTCTTCTACATATCTCCCTCTCTTCTTCTACATATCTCTCTCTTCTCTTCTACATATCTCCCTCTCTTCTTCTACATATCTCCCTACCTTCTTCTACATATCTCCCTCTCCTCTTCTACATATCTCTCTCTCCTCTTCTACATATCTCTCTCCTCCTCTTCTACATATCTCCCTCTCTTCTTCTACATATCTCTCTCTTCTCTTCTACATATCTCCCTCTCTTCTTCTACATATCTCCCTACCTTCTTCTACATATCTCCCTCTCCTCTTCTACATATCTCTCTCTCCTCTTCTACATATCTCTCTCTCCTCTTCTACATATCTCCTTCTCCTCTTCTGCATATCTCCCTCTCCTCTTCTACATATCTCCCTCTCTCTTCTACATATCTCCCTCTCTTCTTCTACATATCTCCCTCTCTTCTTCTACATATCTCCCTCTCCTCTTCTACATATCTCTCTCCTCTTCTACATATCTCCCTCTCCTCTTCTACATATCTCCCTCTCTTCTTCTACATATCTCCCTCTCCTCTTCTACATATCTCTCTCCTCTTCTACATATCTCCCTCTCCTGTTCTACATATCTCCCTCTCCTCTTCTACATATCTCCCTCTCCTCTTCTACATATCTCTCTCCTCTTCTACATATCTCCCTCTCCTCTTCTACATATCTCTCTCCTCTTCTACATATCTCCCTCTCCTCTTCTACATATCTCCCTCTCCTCTTCTACATATCTCCCTCTCTTCTTCTACATATCCCTCTCCTCTTCTACATATCTCTCTCCTCTTCTACATATCTCCCTCTCCTCTTCTACATATCTCCTCTCTTCTTCTACATATCTCCCTCTCCCTTTCCTTGTCCCATGTCTTGGCACGTCAGGATCCCCGGATACATTACCATGATTAAGCCATGTTTACATTATGCATGACGCAGTGCGACGGGAACATAATGGTTTATGTATGGAAGTCAAAATTGCATCTGTGAAATATGACGCGAACGCACATCTGAAGGTTAATTTTCATCTTAGAACATAAATCTTTGTTTAGGATGTATAATCCGTTTGCTTTTCACAATTCTACTTCTGTCGCACAGCGGTGGGAGCTGAGATTTGCGTCTGACACATGGAATGATCCATCACGGGTGATTGAAAGTTTCACCGACTGATCAGGAGGTTGATAAAAATTAGGTAAGATTTTAATAAAATCACACATGTTCTATTCGAAAACGGGTTGTTTTGCCAGCGTCGATGGCGCGTTAAATGCACCGGTTCTTGTAGGATCACCGAAGTTAAACAACGTCCAGCGAGGTGAAAAACTTCGTGATGCTGGCTGGCATTCTGGCCGCACCCAGGCTGGATGGGTTAATGTGGGTGGCAGGTATTGTGAGTTTCCTACGAATGTAGGGTAACACCCCCGTGGTGATATGACCATGCAGTTGAAAGTGACGTTTTCCCCTCTCTTCTACATATCTCCCACTTCTTCTACATATCTCCCCTACCTCTTCTACATATCTCCCTCTCTCTTCTACATATCTCTCTCTCTCTTCTACATATCTCCCTCCTCCTTCTTCACATATCTCCTCTCTTCTTCTACATATCTCTCTCTACAATCTCCCTCTTCTACATATCTCCTCTCCTCTCTACTATCTCCTCTCTCTTCTACATATCTCCCTCTCTCTTCTACATATCTCCCTCTCTTCTTCTACATATTCTCCCTCTCCTCTCTTCTACATATCTCCCTCTCTTCTCTTCTACATATCTCCCTCTCTCTCTTCTACATATCTCCCTCTCTCTCTCTTCTACATATCCCTCCTCTTCTCATATCTCCCTCTCTTCTTCTACATATCTCCTCTCTTCTTCTACATATCTCCCTCTCTCTCTTCTACATATCTCCTCCTCTTCTACATATCCTCTCTCTTACTCTCTCTCTTCTACATATCTCCTCTCTCTTCTACATATCTCCCTCTCTCTTCTACATATCTCCCTCTCTCTCTTCTACATATCTCCTCTCTCTACATATCTCTCTTCTTCTACATATCTCCTCTCCTCTTCTACATATCTCCTCTCCTCTTCTACATATCTCCTCTCCTCTCTCAATTCTCTCATATCTCTCTCCTCTTCTACATATCTCCCTTCTACCTCTCTCTCTACATATCTCCTCTCCTCTTCTACATATCTCCCTCTCCTCTTCTACATATCTCCCTCTCCTCTTCTACATATCTCCCTCTCTTCTCTACATATCTCCCTCTCCTCTTCTACATATCTCTCTCCTCTTCTACATATCTCCCTCTCCTCTTCTACATATCTCCCTCTCCTCTTCTACATATCTCCCTCTCCTCTTCTACATATCTCTCTCCTCTTCTACATATCTCCTCTCCTCCTCTTCTACATATCTCCCTCTCCTCTTCTACATATCTCCCTCTCCTCTTCTACATATCTCTCCTCTTCTACATATCTCCCTCTCCTCTTCTACATATCTCTCTCCTCTTCTACATATCTCCTCTCCTCTTCTACATATCTCCCTCTCCTCTTCTACATATCTCCCTCTCTCTTCTACATATCTCCCTCTCCTCTTCTACATATCCTCTCCTCTTCTACATATCTCCCTCTCCTCTTCTACATATCTCCCTCTCTTCTTCTACATATCTCCCCTCTCCCCTTTCCTTGTCCCATGTCTTGGCACGTCAGGATCCCCGGATACATTACCATGATTAAGCCATGTTTACATTATGCATGACGCAGTGCGACGGGAACATAATGGTTTATGTATGGAAGTCAAAATTGCATCTGTGAAATATGACGCGAACGCACATCTGAAGGTTAATTTTCATCTTAGAACATAAATCTTTGTTTAGGATGTATAATCCGTTTGCTTTTCACAATTCTACTTCTGTCGCACAGCGGTGGGAGCTGAGATTTGCGTCTGACACATGGAATGATCCATCACGGGTGATTGAAAGTTTCACCGACTGATCAGGAGGTTGATAAAATATTAGGTAAGATTTTAATAAAATCACACATGTTCTATTCGAAAACGGGTTGTTTTGCCAGCGTCGATGGCGCGTTAAATGCACCGGTTCTTGTAGGATCACCGAAGTTAAACAACGTCCAGCGAGGTGAAGACTTCGTGATGCTGGCTGGCATTCTGGCCGCACCCAGGCTGGATGAGGTTAATGTGGGTGGCAGGTATTGTGAGTTTCCTACGAATGTAGGGTAACACCCCCGTGGTGATATGACCATGCAGTTGAAAGTGACGTTAAATTTCAAATTAAAAAAAAGGGTTCAAAAGAAGGAAATGAGGCAACCAATATCGGTTGAAGAGACTTGAGAAAATACAAACTGTTGACTATTTAAGTGTTGAAAATTATTCATGTTTAGTTATTGAAAAAGTTTCGTGTTGACGGAGGTTGTTACTCCTTATTTTTTATACTCGTAGTTTGGATTGATTATACAGCGTCTCGAGATTATGAATATAAAAAAAAACAAGATAGATATTGGTCTTTGCTGATTTACACGCTCCAGATTTTCATCAGCATGTAGGTGAAACGTATCACAATACATGCAGATACATCTAGTACAACTCATCACTTCTCTATTAATATGTAATAAATTCTACAACAAATAGTAAATAATAAAATACTTTCATTCTACAAATACATAAAATAATCGGTGAAGAAGACCACCCACATACGAGTACATTTAATAATATATACTGAAACATTGACGTTTTCTCTAGAATATTACGTTGGCCCTATTTATAAAACAAATAGCCTTTTTCCAGGAACTTGATGCGGCTTCGGTGTTCAATGTTCATAGTATTATGATTTCTAGCGAAAGTCATTCATATTTCATCCATTCATGCACAAATGAAGATCATATTAATTGACAGAAATTAACACAGTTTCTCTGGAAAATTGTATAACGTATCGTGATCTCACAATTACCTACTCGAATTTATTTTTTTATTTTTTTACACTTTATTTTTTTTATAAAACAATTAATTAAGAACAAAAAAATATACAAAACAAATATAGAACAAATTTTTTTAATTCATATTTACAATTGTCTTGTGAAAACTCACTTTACTAAAAAAAATCCACTCTTCGTACTCGAACCAGCGACCTCTAGGATACGATTGAGCTACTGAGAGTACTGAGGTTGGTTGTAAAGACACATTGCATTATTTCAGATAGACGGAATTATTTCACTGCTTGGCTCCAGATCCAGTTATTGGTAGCAGTAATATGATAAGGGAAGCTGTAATTCCCTCTGCACTCGGTATGTCTATTCAAATATTTTCATCTGACCACCCTCCCTTATCATTGGCCTCCTTCTTCCTCTTTCTCTCTCTCTCTCTCCTTTTTCCCCCCTCTTAATTCTCTTATCTCTTTCCCCTCTCTTCTCCCTATTTCTTTATTTCTTTCTCTCAGAAGTTTGTATAAGCTTAGGAGATAATATTAAGAAATATTATTATTGTACAAATAAGAAGAACCATTTTATTCAATTCAATTCAATTCTTTCTCTCTCTCTTTCTAACTGTCTTTCTTTCTCCTCTCCTTCTTTCTTTCTTCTTTCCCTCTTTCATTCTCCTCTCCCTATTTATTTATCTCTTTCTCTTTCTCTCTCTTTTTAACTGTCTTTCTTTCTCCTCTCCTTCTTTCTTTCTTCTCTCCCTCTTTCTTTCTTTCTTTCTCTCTCTCTCTTTTCTCTCTCTCTCTCTCTTTTTCTCTCTCTCTCTTTTCTTTCTCTCTCTAATTTCATTCTTCTCTCTCTTATCTCATTCTTCTCTCTCTCTCTAATCTCATTCTTCTCTCTCTCTTATCTCATTTTTCTCTCTCTTTTCTTTCCTTCTCTTCTTCTGAGCCTCCTATTATCTATCTCTCTCCCCTCTCCATCATACGGAAATCTCTCTCTTTTCCCTTTCCTCTTCTTGTCTATCTTATTAGCTCCCTCCTAGCAGACGACATTTCTACGGAGATTCTCTGATGGCACCAGCATCATTCTCAAGCACTTCACATTAAAAGTTTGGCGACAGCACATCTTTCATCTGCATTGAAGACCGTAGTTTTCAGTGGCGACTGAGAAACATCCTTCATATCCAAATTTATTCAGTGGCGGAACAGTCAAAATGTATGATTTCAAATCTGGTACAGATGAGGGAATAAAATGATCAACTCTCCATCATACGGAAATCTCTCTCTTTTCCCTTTCCTCTTCTTGTCTATCTTATTAGCTCCCTCCTAGCAGACGACATTTCTACGGAGATTCTCTGATGGCACCAGCATCATTCTCAAGCACTTCACATTAAAAGTTTGGCGACAGCACATCTTTCATCTGCATTGAAGACCGTAGTTTTCAGTGGCGACTGAGAAACATCCTTCATATCCAAATTTATTCAGTGGCGGAACAGTCAAAATGTATGATTTCAAATCTGGTACAGATGAGGGAATAAAATGATCAACTTTATATATATATATTTTTTTTTAAGATGAGTGTTTCACAGTCTTTTTTATTTCGTAGCCATGAAACAGGAGCTACTTACTATACACGCTTTTGGTCTGTGTTGTAGCTTGCCCATCCCGTAGTATGCCTCCCCTCTGATGGGCGAGAAGTGACACAATACTTCCTATTTTATTGATTTATTTATTTATTTATTAAATTGACGGATATATCCATTTTACATGTTCCCTAATAAAATAAACTTAACTAAGAATAACAAAAGCTATCCTAAAATGCTAACGATACTTAAAGATAATGAAAGATAAAAACAGCCTAACAATACTGAAAGATAATGACAGATAAAAACAGCCTAACAATAATAAAGGCAAGACTTATCAAAACAATGGTAAAGCTAAGAGTGCAACGAAAACAGGTTTAATAGTTTGGATTTAATAGAATCAGGAGACTCATTAAAGATATCAATATTGATAGGTTCATTGGAGAGCTTGTTGGTGAGACACATCATTCGGTTGATGGGATTATTAGCTCCAATATTTGTTTTAAAACTATGCGGAACAAATATATCCTGATTTCTTGTAACACGTCTTCTAACTTTGAAATTCAATTCATTTAAGAGACTTGGTGAATCAATCTTTCCACTCAAAAGTTTTAGGATAAATACAATATCTGCAACATCACGTCTGTGAGAAAGTGATCTAAGTCCACTAAAGTCATAGATTTCAGAATAATCATGATTCATTATAGTGATTCTTTCTTTATAAGCAAGGATTCTCAAGAATTTCTTCTGAACTTTCTCTAGTAATGTAATATGTTCCTTGCAAAAAGGTGACCATAGGGACGAACAGTATTCTAACGACGAGCGGACAATTGAACAGTACAACGCTTTCATTGTTTTTGGTGACTTAAAATCTTTAGTGTTCCGTTGAAGAAAGCCTAAGTTTTGAAATGCTTTGTTTTTAATATTAAGATAGTGATTGTTAAATTTCAAATCGGAAGAGATTGTGACACCAAGATCTTTGATATAGTTAACTCTTGAAAGATTCTCACCGCAAAGAGTATAATTTAAAATTAAGGGGGTTCTTTTTCGATTGAATGAGATAACGTGACACTTTTTGACATTCAAAACCATTCTGTTTTCGTCACACCACTCAGAAATGTTATCAAGAGCACGCTGCAATGCAAAACCATCATCCAAATCATCAACACGAAGTGCTAAGCGTAAATCATCAGCAAATAAAAGGGAAAAAACATTAGGCACACGAGTGACAAGGTCATTTATAAATAAGTTAAACAAGAGGCCAGATAAATGGCCACCTTGAGGACAACCAGAATTTACGTTAATAGGTCTAGATAAACAATTATTATATTTTACTATTTGTGTCCTATCAGATAGGTAACTATAGAACCATGTTAGAAGTGGACCACAAAGACCCAATGACGAAAGTTTTGAACACAGAATGTTTATATTAACCTTGTCAAAAGCTTTACTAAAATCTGTATACAGACAGTCAACTTGGCCGCCATCTTCAATGACAGATGTTAAAAATTGATAAAACGTAATTAGATTAGTCAAAGTTGAGCGGCACTTTATAAAAACCATGTTGATTTTCGACTATCACAGGAGTTAACTGATGGTTGATTTTGTCAAAAACCAATGCCTCAAATACTTTGGGTATAGAAGATATTTTGGCAATAGGTCTGAAATTCTTGTGTGGAAATCTCCGCGCCTACCTTTTCCAGTTTCAATAAGCCCATTGATTCGTAAATAACGAGGGACGACAATCGCTCAACCAAGACAGAACATTCGCGGGAGTCAGACCCGGTAGCTCAGAGGTCAAGACGTCGCGTGTTAGTCTGTTAATCCAGAGGTCGCGGATTCAAAACCTAGCCGGGACGTGAAAAGTTACCCTTCCATTTGGGATTTTGATCACATAATAATACGTCTTGTTCTTACTGCTGGGATGATGGGACTCATTAGTCCTAAACAGGTTGATCAATTAGGCAATATTATAAAATTATCAATAAAAAAAATATTAGTACATAACTACATATACATTTAAACATACATACAAATAGAGAAGAAATCCGAGTTTTATAGATATATTCCTATTTTTCAAAAGCACATAGTAATCCAAAATATGGGAAGAAATTCGAATTAAAAGCTTAAAGAGAGGTATTTATGTTTCTATAGCAGAGCAGGGTCCAAACAGTCTTTACGTTAATTTTACGATTTACCAATACAGCTGACAATTATTTTCACTCCCACTTTGAGCTCCAAAATAACATAACAAGCAATACTTCTGGATGTTAATCTTCTTAATGACACATCTGTCAGGAAACACCCCTTCCCTAATTGTTACGTCACTGCTAAGACGTAGATGACACACATACATCCATCTTGATCCCAGAGTTGTTCTTGACTTTTTCTCTTCCTCTTAGTCAGCTCTCTTTCTTTGTCTCTCTCTCTCTCTCTCCCTCCTTTCTTTGTCTCTCTCTCTCTAATTCTATTTTTCTCTTTTTCTCTCCCTTTCTCTCTCTCCCTTCTTCCTCCATTTTGTTCTTTCTCTTCCTTCTGGTTGCTCCCATATTCTTTTCTCTACCTCTCGTCTTTCACTCTCTTTTCATAAATCTTCCTATATTTCTCTCTTTTATTTTCCCCTTCTAATCATTCACTTTTTCTCTTTATTTATATTTTTGTCTCCCTTTTTCCTCTCTATCTCTTTTTTTCTTTTTGTATTCCTATTTATCTGTCTCTCTCCTATTTTCCCCTTCTACTCTCTCACTTTTTCTCTTAATTTATATTTCTTCTTGTCTCGTATTTGCCTCTCTCTTTCTTTTTGTATTCCTATTTCTCTCTCTCCTCTTTTCCCCTCTTACTCTCTCATTTTTTCTCTTTATTTATATTTCTTCTTGTCTCGCATTTTCCTCTTCCTCTCTTTCTTTCTTTGCGTACTCCTATTTTTTCTCTCTCTTCCTAACTTTTTTTATTTATGTACATTTCTCCTTGTCACTTTCCTCTCTCCTCTCAGGCTCACATTAATCTCCTGCTCCTCTGATGGCACTGGTACTTGAAATGCTCTAATGTCTCTCTTTTGTTTAATCTTCTCATTATGTCTTTCATTCTTCTTGACTAGAAGCTTTCAATAAGCTGTCTGGAGATCGTTCATATTTGATGAGCGCCTCCCTCAGTGTTTTTTGTAGGAAGAAACTAGCATGTATAGATATTTTGTATAGTTGCAATGCTGTTACTGAGATTATTTTGCTTTCTCTCTGCTCTCTGTGTATTCACTACTTTGTTATATCTCTTTGTTTCCTCTCTTGTCGGTTTTGTCTTGTTTCTTCTTCACCTCTTAGTTCCTGCACAAAAAATAAAGAAATAATACATTTATATTAATTTTTTAATTAATCCGTCACTGAGGCCACTACCCTTTTTAGGACGAGCATATGATAGGTATATTACCTATAGGTATATTATTCAGTAATCAATCCTTAGATTATTATCCGTTATGGAAATTGGCACTACATACATATAAGAAACTAAAATTGCTCACAGAGGGTTTTCCCATGTATATCTAGTTCACATAAGGTGACCCAGCCACCTGCGAAAAACCTTTAGGCTGCAAAGAGATCTGGGCGAGAGTATACAATCCAGCTGGATTCTCGCGAGTTTTCCTTATTATTTGCCGTCATTTCTTCCCCTTTCCATTCAACTGTGTCGTAGATGAATAACGTCAGTTGAGTGACTGCTGGTGAAATGATGTTTTTTTCATCGGAAACTTTTTGACTTGTAAGTTTTTCAGTTATTTTTGACGGCGAAAAAATCCGTTTTCTCTTCAACTTCTGTGATATTTTATAAGAAAGTTTTTTTTTTCCTGACAGTATTTGAGCTTTATTATTAAGGGTTTGACAGCAACACCTCACAACCAGGAGATCTGGAGGAAATAGGAAAGTTTTCCACGAGATTTTCTCCTTATTCTTCGCGTTATCTTGTTGTTGCCTGATGTCTTCCTTTTCCACTCTGTAGCTGGAGTTCTTTGTCCCGCCAAATTCTTGAAAATGACTAAAAATTACAACAAAACACCCTAAACAAGAACAACTTTATAAATTTTTAATTTTCAATTGAAATTCCTATCGTTAATAAATGTTCAAATTCGGAACTTATTGCCTACTAATGAGTGAAACTCTACCAACCTGTAAATTTGAAGTTTTGGTATATTTTTGACAGTTACCTACATTAAGAGACATTTACCTAATTATGTATAAAATTAGACATTTACATTTCAGATAATGTAAATGTCAGGTCAGACAACCTACTAAATTTGCGAACTCGAACCACGGATAACAATACAGTGCCAATATCATAATTATGGACGATTTCATTACCTATATAAAATGAACAGATCGAAGATACATAAGTAAAAGTACTAGCTTTAATCTCTTTCGAGGCAGTCTATCTGTACGCGTTGGTATTATGCATAATAGCTGTGGCAACAATATAGGAAAGAAGTTACAACAACAAAATGAATTACTGAATAAATAGAGTATAGAACAGAATGGATGATAAATGAGCTACCTACCCGAGAGAGTGAGTGAGGAGAGAGAGAGAGAGAGAGAGAGAGAGAGAGAGAGAGAGAGAGAGAGAGAGAGAGAAAAGGGAGAGAGAAAGAGAAAGTGAGAGAGAGAGAGGGAGGGAGAGAGAGAGAGAGAGAGAGGGAGAGAGAGAAAGAAATGTATCATAATGGACATAATTATAGAGTGTGAAAGTGAGAGAGAAAGGAAGGAAGTGAAAGAAAAGAGAGAGAGAGAATAAAGGATTGGGAGTGAAAAAAAGAGGGGGGGGGGCTGAGAGTGAGAGAGAGTTGGGTATTCACAAGGGTGCAAAAAGGCAAGGTATATTTGATGACGTATAGTCGGTGGGTTAGGGTTAGGTGCTAATGAGTTGGCCAGGGAATGGAGAGCAAACACTACGAGCTGGATATTAAATAGGAATGTGCTCACCTGAAAATAATGTGAAGTAACTCCTCGGTTCATTTTTTAAATACATTTTTCAAATAATATTGAGAAAAAAAACATGTTTACATTCACATTGGCCATTCACGTACAAAAAGGTATACTCCCTCGAACAGGATAGAACAGTATACTGGTACTGTATACTGGTATACATATACTCGTACATAATATATGTACTGCTATGTTATGTACTTCTATTGAACCATACCGAGAGTAAATCTTCATTTAACGACGAAAATACTAGGTACATACCTAATTATTTACATATTATACCTTTTACCTACCAACATTTACGGGGAAAAAAGGTCACAAGCAGGAGTTAAAAAATATTAGTACTAAATCTTTATACGTTTCAAGGGTTTCATCTTTGCAATAACTTCATTAATAATATCTGCACAACTCGAATATTAGTAAAATGAGAAACTTAATTTAAAGTAGGTGTTTCTCTTATTACTTCCTAGGAATTTCTTATATTAGAAATCGAAAGTATTATGTTTGTTTTTGTAAAAAAAATATTTTTTTTCTCCGATTTCAATTTTTTTTCTTCATATTTCTGGACGTTTCATAACATCCTGAGCAACTTTGGTTTTATGTCTGTGTGTCTGTCTGTTCAAAATATTCCTTGTAACTCACAAATCTCGGAAACTACTGCACGGATTTCAATGAAATTTTGTACACATATAGAAAACGTTCTGTAGAGTACCTAGATGGTCCCATTTTAAATTCATCAACTGCGCACTAGCGGATCTGGGTGAGTTTTTACTTATACGCTTATAATAATTATCTCGTGAACGGTAAACCCAATTTTGATGAATTTTGTTTTAAATTAATTACGATTTAGCTCTGATATTTAAGGAAATCCAAAATGTTGGACAGAAAAGTGCAAAAAATGAGTTCTATGACTTGCAGATACAGAAATTCTCGAGGAAGTATTGTATCCATAATTGGTAGTGTAATTTTTCTCTGGAAATGTACCAACTGACGAAGGGGAGATAAAGAACTGGAGGCATGTTCTGACGGATATACGGCAATCCCTACCTCGTGGAGTGAGTCCACCTCTTCTCGTTCTCCCTCTCTTCCTTGTGCTTTCTCTTTCCCCCCTTTCCCATGTGCTTTGTCTGTCCCTCCCACCTCTGCCTCTTCACAATCTCCCCCACCACAGTAGATGAGGAGACTCATTAATTTATATCTCACAAGTGCAACGCGACTTGAACTTCATTCTGTACCACCTCCACTTCTTGCTCCAAGCTCTGTTTCCATTATAGGATCAGAGGATGTGTCTCGTATGCAACTTACACCACTCTTGCAACTCCGAGTATCGCACTCTAGGGGTACATGCATTATAATTAGCCTTTACTTACTTATTCCCTTTGTCATTAGTCATAATGGCCATATACTCGAGTCGCAGTATCTATATGTAAAGCCTCGCTAAATATTTGCCTCTGACTCGGTCAATCGCTTCTTTTGTTTATCTGTTGTTATCATGTCTACCTTCACTTGGTCCCAAGGGAGTCCCTTGGTCTAAATCTCTCTGCTTGATTTACCCATTACTTGTCATGTGTTTCTGTATTCATCTCTTCTAAGTAAGTATTTTATCCATCTTTGTCTGGCGCTTCGAGAACTTCTGACCCAATGTCATGTTGGTTTTATAGAAGGAAAGAGACTGCCGTTGGCATTAGCACCGCCCTTGTTCAAGTTTTGTTTTTTTAATGTCAATTTCTATGTATGTATAATTGTATATATTCTATGTAAATAAAACTTGATCGAATATGTTGAATAATAATCTCTGGTTTCTTTGTTGTGTCTGATTCTCCAAAAGCCGTGTTCTTACTTTTCTCAGTATTTTTTTTTTCGAATGTTATAATTTGCGTTTCTATTTTAATAATAATATTCTCTTCGACCTGTGTATAACACAGTCATTGTCTGTATCTATTGCACTTGAGTGTCTACTAGCGCTTGAGAGTTGAATGCTGTCGACATTCTGCCATTGTTATTTCCACGTATGTTCATTGTTCAAACCATCACAGTATCAGCGATACGAGTATAATACATGCACGTAATATAAAACAGTTTGTCTCCATCATTCAAATGTAAACTAGAGTGGGATACGTTCACTTTCATAATCCATTCAAAAGATGTTTGTTATGACCAGAATTCGGAGGATCACGTTCTTACCTTTTCCCTCAATTAGAAAGAAGTTTGACCTAAAATAAAAAAAGACTTGGTTTTCAACCATGAAGAGCGAAAAAAGAAGATGCGCACCCTAGCTAGCAATAAAGATTTATTTTAATCTCAGGATTCTTGAGTTTAAAAACCTTATTCTCACTAAATCCAAAATTTCGTTGCGTCGCGTCACTCGAGTCAATGTGGTACTCTTTCAGAGTCTAATTTATTTTGTTTTTGTCATAGAAATCCCTAGAAATATAGTTGCTAAAGTAACTATGATTTATTTTAAGGTAAATAAAGAGCTTTTTCATAATTTTCTGGGTAGCACAGCATCTCTAAGGGTCGCCTTTAGTTTTCTAAACTCTACATTATTGTCTCTATAGTCTGGTAATGCCGCCTCAGGTCGTTCGTTACTCTTACAATATACAACTGGTAAGGTTATCCAACTACAGAGCAGAAAATTTTCTACCTTGTCTGAATCGAACCGGGGTCATTTGCATGCAATGCGCCAACCACTTGGCAACGGCGACTAATAACATGAGCAGATAAAACAGAGTTCTTAGCCGCAAATGACATGTAGGAGGTTTAAATATTTTAATCTGCTTTTTTTTAACAACTTCTCGAACAAAATCTCATTGAAAGGACTAAAAATATTAAAATGATTATAATTTAATATTGGTACTGTTTCCTCACTTCTCTCAACCTTCTCCGCAACCATGACGTACATCCATTCCATTACTTTTGAACAAATTCAATGTATTGTGTTCGGAGAAACGAAAAAAAAAACCAACAAAATATTGCTTTGTATACAAATTTAGAATTCAATTAATTTTTGCTTGTTCTGTTGTTGTAGTTGTTGTTACAGCGGAATGTTTGTAGTTCTTGTTGTTGTTACAGCGGTATGGTTGAAATTCTTGTTGTTGCTTTTGTAGCGAAATGGTTGTAATTGTTGACGTTACTGTTGTTATTTTCTCAGTTTGTTTCTTAAAAGCTCTTTCTCAAATAGTGTTAACATTGCTGAATTATTTGACAATCTACAGCACGATCTTCTATAGCATATTTTGTCTTTATTTGTTCACTTGTTGTCTAGTACCTATTTGTTCTTTCTAGTTACTGCATTTTCCATTACTATTTCTCATTTACGTACGGTTTTCTATCTTTCTGTTCATCTAATGTTTGTACTGTTCCTCAGTTTTGTGAATAGACGTTCATTTTTAAGATATCATTTCTTATTCTTCCGAACAATAATGAACAAATTGCATCATCACAGTTTAAATACAGTTTCATTTCTAGATCTTACTTTTTTAAATAAATAATATTTATTATTTCTAAAAATGTGGTTGTAAAATTTTGCGTGCACAAAAAATCACGTATTTTCTGTGTCTCTAAAACTCCCTTTCTTAATATGTACATTGTACATGTACTTGTAAAAAACAAGTAGGTATATAGGATATCAATTTTTTGGAAGGTTACCTACCATAGAACGCTACGCTTAATCTGGTTTTCATGATGTTTCAAATCATGCACACCCTTTTTACCGGTGTTGATCAACACTTCACCGTACCCACCTAAATTTTCAACTCGCCCACACTGCAAACAAAACTACTGAAGAATAAGTTGATCAACTCGTTCAACACTAGTGGGATGCGCCTGAAGCAATCAGCCATCATCAAAATATATTATAGGTAATCGCCATCAGTGAATAACATATGAGTAGTCATCAACATCATCATTCATTTTTCATTGGCCTTATTTCTATCTCGTTGGTTTTTATGTTTGTATTTCAAACATACGATCTACGTAACATCATCTGATGTTTGTGGAAAACTTCTAATATGTTTTACTTATACATTTCTCAAACATCAAACTAGACAACTCTTACGTTCTGTGTATTTGCGTATGTATACATTCATCCAATATATTATTCTTGGAAATTAAATCACGAAAGCAGTGACGGAATTGGTCGGAAAGCGTCGAATAAATTCATTGGAGTGAAGTGTGTTTATGATGAATCACCGGTGCAAGGACAAGGGTGGTACTTAAAGGAATCAGTTTTTTGACCAATTAAAATAAATAAATATAATCAGACCCTAAAAGTGAAGTTTTACTATTAAATTCTGTATGTACTTCGTTTGGTTTGCTTTTACAATAATTTCACCTTAAGAATTTTGAAAATATCAAAAAGTATGAATATATTAATCTATAGATATAGAAATGCTCTCAAGTATTAGCACTGAGCAATACTGAGCATGTATGTAGATTTAATAATCGTCATAAAAACAGCATTATCTATAAAAGCTTTACCTCAGAACTATGAAAGTTTGAATGGCATGTATACATTCAACTCACACCACTGCTTTGTAGCTAAATAGCCCCATCACTACCTCCACCCCTAAACGAGATTTCTTGGCAGTTGGAACATTTTTTAATCAATCATTTTCCAGTGCCCTCATGTATGTATGTATATGTATACAAACGCATAACCATGTGAACACTACAGGGCTAAAGGGTGTCACTTTCTAACTAATTCATTCAGTTTAACATGGCATTATCATTTATTGTGGACTTCTAGAATTTCCCAGTAGGTAAATTTAAGACAAGGTAATGTTTTCTATGTATGAAGATTTTTCTTCGTAAATGGTTAATATTATAATATGAAGCTTTGTTAGAATGACAAAGCATACAATATTTACACTATAAAATAATTTGAAAATTAATAAGTGATAAAATTGTTTGCAAATAAATCAATAAATAATAAAGAATACACTAATGGTTCATTGTATACAAATAGTAATAATTCTTGACTACTTCGCAGTTTTTCAGAGTTGTTCAAACTTTACGGTTACTCCTGTAGCACTTCCCGGGCATATTATGACCTCGTGAGATATTCCATTCAATTATATGAAGGGAATTTAAAACATACGGGATGGAAGTGATGCGAATTTCATTAAATAAATGTGCAAAATTGGAAATGAATGTTGGATGCCATGTGAAATGTGAATGATGAGTTAGAAAGAGAGAGTGAGTGAGAGAGAGTGAGAGTGAAAAGAGAGAGAGCAAAGAGAGAGTGAGTGAGAGCGAAGAGAGAGAGAGAGGAAATATGAAAGAATAGAGATAATATGAAGAAGAGAAAGAAATGGGTTGAATGCGTAATGGTAAGTGAGACAGTTAGAAATAGGGGAGAGAGAAAGAAGATATAAGACGGAGGTGAAGATGAGAAAGAGCCAGAGAAAGCAAAAGATGAGAGTAAGAGATGGGAGGATAGATTAAGCACTGGGCACATGAATACTGGTAGTAGGTATCTAAGGTAAGGCATGGCCAAATTTCCGCGTGTATGTATTTGTATACCCTGAGGCATGACAGTGTTGCTTTCTTCTCTATTTCCGCTCCATCTTTTTATATTTAATTAATTAGCTATAAAATTTTATGTTTTATTTATATCTCCATTTTTTCTTTTTCTCTAACATCAATGTAATAGCTCTTGTACATATTGTTCTTTACGAAGTAACAATTTAATGTCTCTAATTATGTTCAATTATTTATCTTTCTGTGTGTTCATGGGAACATAAATTAATATTTTAACTTGAAAGTGTTGTTTGCCTAAAGGCAAACAAAATTTTTCCGTTTTAATTTTCCTCTTCAAGTTCGCATTTCAGAATTCATTCGTTACAGCTTTACACACTTCTTTCTTCCTTCTCTCTCTCCCTCTTTCTTCTCTTTTTCTCCCTCTCTCTCTCACTCCTCTACCTCACTCTCTCTTCTCTACCTTTCATATCTTCTTTCTCTTTTCTTCATTAATCAGTATATACTAGTACACATATCTCTATATTCTTTCAATATACCTTTCTAAACTTCCTCTAGTTCCCAAAAAAATTCAGGCAAATCGTAATCTTGAAAAAGTCTACACAAATCTCTGCAAAAACCTTTCACAGAAAAGTCCCTTTCCGACTATAGTCAAAATGTCTAGGGCTTATATGTATAATATCATTGAATCAGGCAGGCACATTCACATATTGTGTTATCTTCATCTATTATTAAATTTACTCGAATACTAGCGAAAAAGCTTTTTAGTAGTTAGGTACCTATGAAAGTACTTGAAAATCTCTCACAAATTCTCTTGCCACTTTTTATACAAAAATATTTTTTTTCTTCAGAACGTAAAACGTTTCAGCATTTAAAAAACCATAACATTATTGAAGCAATGAGAAATAACCATGATGATGAAAACACTCGCCTGCTTATTTCTTTGCTTCTACTTCTCCTGCCCAGTACTTCTTTGCTTCTACTTCTCCTGCCCAGTACTTCTTTGCTTCTACTTCTCCTGCCCAGTGCTTCTTTGCTTCTACTTCTCCTGTCCAGTGCTTCTTCAGAGAGTTAGCAACGGAAACGGAAAACTATGAGTACGAGAGAGAGAGTTGTTCATTTTCTCATCATGTTCACATCAGTTGAATATCAACGAATCGAACCACGAACCTCCACGTTACGAATGTACTACCTAATAAATCAAGAAGCCATGAAGTAAAGAATAGTTGTGCAACATACATGTTGACGTGTGTTGTGCTTATAATGCACTATAATTACACCTGTATAAGACCCAGGAATATTTGGAGCGTGTATTCCAGAAACGAAACGACAAAGGAGCCACTGAATCGTGTGACCTGCCTGCTACCTCTTCCTCTTCTTATTCAATGAAACTGTTAAGGCTGAAACTGTAGAATCGACTGCCTCATGGCTAAATAGCAGAGGAGAGAGGAAAGTAGAAAGAGGAGGAGCAATAATAAAAAGGAGGGAAGAGTTGGGAGAAGGAAGTGGGGGCGGAGTTTCAAATCGCAGGTAGTTCAAGTTGAAAATTTTCGCTGTTCAATTATTCAAACATGAACGTATTCAAATATGTATTAACTGAAACTCCCCTTGAACTTTTTCTTCTGTCCATTGTTAATAATAATAGTAACAATTAGAACAAATTAATAATGATGATTACTAAAATGATAATTATCTCTTTGTTGCTGTAACTTTCGCGATAAGTCATTTGAGGAACTTTAGCTCAGAAATGAGACCCTTGAAAGGTTAATCATTGTAAATGGAAAATGAAAACAATATTCCAGCAAACTGTTGTTCTTGTTCTTGGAAAACTCACACTGGACGTCTATTATCGGCGCCGGCGTCGTAATTACCAAAGTGAAAAAAAACGGCCCTACCCAGGCTGGGTGAGGTTAATGTGGGTAGCTGGTACGATTCCCAGCGAATGGAGGGTAAAACCCCCGTCCTAATCCAGGACGTTAAATCAAGTAGAATCGTTGGCGTTAGGAAGGGCATCCAGCCGTAAAAAATGTGCCAAAACCAATCAACCTCAAAAAAAAAAACCATGAGGTTGAACAACGTCGACCCTGCTTGAGCGGGATGAGACAGAGTAAAAGAAGAAGAAGAAAAATAAATAAAAGGCATTATCTCTTTTATGTTGATCGTCGTTTGAGAATTTCTAACCTATTAGGAATGAAGTACTTTGTTTAATGTTGCCTTGCGAGTATCAGCCGAAGGAAAGTTTTCAGCTTGAAGGAAATTAACAAGCAATCTCCGCCACGTGTGCTTCATTCTAATTGACTTAGGACCAAAGACAATAGCTCAGGTTTTCCACTACCTAAACAGTTAAAAGCCATAATATTATTTTCATCCTACACAAATACAAGGATTATCTTCACACCAAAACGTGCCTAGGATTCCCAAACATCTCTTAGAAGATGAGAAAAAGGAATGGAAATATAAGTGGGAAGAGATGAAATTGTCGAGGGCGAGAATTTACTTAAGACGAGAAGAAAAGACATAGAAGGATTGTAAAAATGTGAAGGACCAGGAAGTTATCAAGAATTTCAGCAGAAAGAATAAATTGAAATTGAGGAAGGTAGAAATATTGTGAATTGTAAGCGGAAACAAAGAGATAATGTAAAATTGATGCATAAGAAAAGGCACTGGAGCAAAAACAGAAAATAGAATAAGGGTGAGAAAAAAGAAAACAAGGGAACTAAACAGCGGAAATAGCTTCCCCTTATAGTAGAAATGGAGCTAAAAAGGAGCAGAGAAAGACACCAGGAAGAGAGACCCTGTATTTCAGCTTTCCTTAACTCCTCGTGGAAGAGTGAACACAATTTCCTCAACTTTTGGGGATGAATGTCACGTTGCAAGTCATCCCTGAACATCCCCTTATAATATTCCATAGAGCCGGATTATCTGATAAACATCGCATGTGCTAGAGATGCTACTGGTTGCATTAAAACTATCAAACTTCTCACGCTGAATTGCTAAAAACTGAATACGCTAAAGATAAAATTACCTATATACATGCTACCTGTAAAAATATAAATGAACCTTTATAATTCAAAAACAATCTAAAAATCCTGTTTTCAAAAAGCTGACGTGTTTTACTTTAGTTTGTATGTTGCAATTGTTGCATCCGTTTGATGCAACAATTTTTATAAATGAAATTTGAAAGCTTTATTTATTGGTTTTCTGAAATTTTACATTTTGTTATTCGACCACAAAGGGACAATCACAGCAAATTTTTATCCTAGGTGTAAATTTTATAAATATAAAGCAAATAAATACAAAAAAACAATACAATACAAACCATCTTGGGTAGCATTTCTTGCATCATAAATTGTAGCTAACATTTTGTCTTGGAAAATGGAAGAGCTAGAAATTCACAAAACTAATTATCCAACACAGATTAATGGACATTGAAAATGAACTTATTTAAGGAACGCTATAGGTTGCCTTGATATATGAAACAAATCCATTAACTTTTCAATTAAGGTTTTGTGAAGTGGAATATACACAAGACTTCTGAAGGGTAAAGAAAGTTCGTGTACAAATTTGATAATATTACAAAGGACGACTCGAGTCTCAGATAAGCTCAAGTACTTAATCCTGCGTTCTGACAAATGTCCTGTAGTTGAACCTGTCACAGAATCCAGGACGACTTGAGAGAATTTATGATCTCCTACCATTCCTGATCCTCTTCAGGTCTGAGGCATTGTATCTGCAACCGAGTTGTAGGAAAGATAGCTGCTGTTCTTGTTGGGTTAGTGAAAAATTCTAGTTCTATGTATATCAATACAGTAGTCTATCTATATCGATACACTAATCTCTTTTCCAATGATCATTGGAAAGAGATTAGTGACTGTGAAGGATATATTTCGATTGAACGTTTTAAATAAAATCTTATTGTCCTTCCAAAAAAAAAAAAAAAAAAAAAATACAGTAGTAGGTATCTATGATACTACAAGTTATGTATGTGACATCTGGATTTGTTTTCCGTGGGATCTTTTGATTTATGTAAAACTATTATTTGTGGATATCCAAATAAATAAAATTATTTTTGGATTGCAGCCAAAAAGGGACTAGAGTACTCAGCCATTGAGAATATGAATGAAGTTTTTTACATTAGTCAATTATACTTTAATTTGCTCTTTTTCGTTGTGATTGGCATCTGACATAATTCTTAAGAGGAACACTGAGCATTCTAACAAGTGGTTTCACAGGAATGAAAATCTTCAATTATTTACGGTGAACTTGTGAGTCTTGTAAAAATGTAGACAAAGTTTGATCAGTCTATGGAAGTGGTGTGTTACTTCTACAGACTGAAATAATTTCAGCATCAGCCATGCACCATGTCTGCACTGAACAGGGTATGGAACTATGAACTTCATAATGAATACATTCTGTACGACGTGATATTTCGTGGTAATCGAATCAAGAAATTGCACTTTGAAATTCGTCGCCCGGATTCTATGAAGTGACTTGAAAAGTGATAATATCTGTTAACTGAGACTGACGCTGTTCCCTCAACCAGCCATGTTGGGTACATATTTTCCAACATCTTTCCAATAAGAAGATTTCATCGTAAACAATGCTTCTTTTTCATGTACATAGCTTTAAGGATTAATCTTAATTTTAGTTTTAATAAATTGTACACTTGGGGTATTGTCCCGTTGACTTGTGAAAATAAATAAAATGCTAGTCAGACAGATAATTCCAGAAGAGGGGGTAGATACTTGAAAGTCGAAGAAATAAAATGTTCAAGATGGCTGTGTGGACTCTCCAGGAGAGATGGATTAGAGAGAACAAGAAAAATGGTGGTACGTGGTACTGGATAGGAGTATACAAGAGCGTGGGTAGTAGCGATGGTTTGGTCACGTGCAAAGAGGATAACTTTGTGAGCAAGAAATTTCATAGGAGTGGGGGGAGGAGTTTTAGAGGTCTTAGAGGAGAAACACTGAAAAAATGAGGAAGCATTAGATAGGCACTTTTGCCGAACAAAAATAAAAGAAGGAGACATGTCAACCCCTGACCTCTGTTATACGTATTTTACATCCGTATCCGTGAAACAGGCAGTATAGGCACAGATAGCAACCGGTCCTGGTGGTGGAAGAATTACATTGCCGTCTATATCTACTGCCTAGACTCCTGCCATGTCCAAGGGTTGGGTGGAAGAGATTGTCAAAGGCAATAACCCCGCCCTTTAGTTAGGACATATATGTAAAAAAGTTATCATATTTGTGTTAATCACTATCGTGATATCACAACTACTCAAACTCGCTTTATTAAATCTACGGTGAAACCGGAACTTGAACAACCGACCTCCAGGTTACAAGTCCGCTGCCTTATCGATCAAGCTTTATTTATTTTTCTTAATTTTTTTTCTCTTTTTACTTCTTCTTATATTGTCCATTCATTTGTAATTATCTGTGTTGTATTTATATTATGTCCTTATTAATAAAGTGTAAAATAATAATAATAATGATTCTATTTTGGATTTAACGTTCTGATTTGAGTTATTCAGTAAAGAGATTTAGCATCCAATTGCTGGGAATCATATACACATTTAGCCCAAAGAGTTTAGGATGAGTGCAGGGATACAAGAAAGAAGAAGATGTAGGATCAGGTCATTTTTTGTCACAAGAGTGAGCTCACAATGCTAGAACACAAATTTATTAATAATAAATTTATCTTGGTACTCGAACTACTGACTTCCAGATTGATGCCTTATGTAAAACAATTTTTAGAACTAGTGGAACAAGTATAGGTCCCTAGCACTTATTAATGTTAAATATCTTGTCTTTCCTATCTTCACGTCATATTAGTACGAGTACTTGAGAAGAATCGTTTGCTAGCATAATAATAATAATATCACCTTATTTATACGGCCCGATTAGGACTATTAAGTCCCATTATTTCAGTAGTAAGTCCAAGATGTATTATTATGTGGTAAAAATCCCAAATGGGAGGATAACTTGTCATGTCCCGGCTGGGTTTTGAACCCGCGATCTCTGGAATCTCTGGTTTCAATGAGTGCCGACTTTACCACTGAGCCGGGACGGATAAATACGTGATATATAATACTTATGTGACCACGCTAGTTCTCCTCTGATTCCCCGAGATTCCTTTGCTACGTGCTGAATCGATGGTGAGTTTGTGCGTTAAAAAAATCCAGACATTCTGTACATTTTTTTATAGTCCCTAGCAAATCTAGTAGTCGATTCCAGCGGGAATTGTACTAAAAATATATTGAAACCGTTTCCTTCCTGAACAAACAAAAAAGACTTTAAAAGTTCCTGCTTGGAATAAAATTTTCAATCTTCAAATGTCAAGGGACAATCAGCATCAGCAAATCAGGAAACATGTTTTCAGCTTCTAATAATTCTTCTCAGAAGGAATAAAAATAAATTCACCGCCAGCATTCTGTTATACTACTAAACTCTCTACCTCATAACTATACTGTAGTCACCTAGAGAGACACAGCAAAAATGGGGTATACTAAACGTTATGCTGTATAGAGATGAGCTATTGAGACCCATGCAGATTTATAATGTAAGTATGAAAATTCGCCAAACGGTTAAAGATATGGAAAAACACAAGGGTTTGCCCTATCATCTCAAACACTGCACTCAACACTTTTTTCATAGATTGCATGATTTCCAGATAGTTCAGGTAGTTTATACAGAAAGTTCGATATTTTCTTTATTATATTTCCATGTATTGTGTGAAATCAATAGACAAATGTGTCAACAAAGCGTATACATAAATAATCAGCACGTAGCATCCGCTATTGTTTCAAAGCTCGCACTCCGTCAGTCCTCTTCCTACAAGCGCCCCGCCCATCCCGTCCAAGAGCGTCAAGCCCTTGGCATTATGCTCATAGGACGGGAAATCGATAACCCATAAGTACTTCTGCCTGTGGAATTAGTGGCGCAAAACCTCAACCCGCAACACAGTTCAATCATTTCAATAGGAGATGTCAAGTGTTCTCGAGAGCTCGCCTGCACTTTCAAACACGGCTTCGACAGCTAAATACCGAAAGTTTCTCGCTTTTTTTGCAACTACTTATTGACTTGCCAGAGTGCATAAAAAAAGTTGTGGTTGCAATTCTCTCTATACCTCATGAATGGGGTATTAGAAAGTATATAAAATAGAGATTATTTCTAGGGTCCAGTTGAATAGAGCAGAAAAAAGTTATTCATCCATCCTCTTATTAAGACTAGACTGAATTCGTAGGGGAAAAACTGCATAACTATGTATGTACTTGGAACTTGTGACTCGACACATGTCAAGTAGATCACATATTATTAATGGTCCAGTAGATCCGGGTGTTAATTCAAGGTTCAAGTGGTTTTTATTGAAATGGTTACTATTAAGTAGAGTTTCTGAAAAGTTTAGTATAAACTGTTTTGTGGAACCCTCAAATTCTGTGCAGGATTTATTTGAGAGCACCATTATATTAAATTTATGTACTTATAGAATAAAATAATGCTTATTAATATTAATTATTCTTTTTTTGAACCAATTATTTATTTGGTTATACACATGAACAAGCAACTATGGGTGTTTTGATATCACACATTTCATGATAAATTTCAGAACTTAAGAGATGAAGAAAAAGAACTTATACGTACTACCTACTTAGAGTACGTACTCGTATATTAATATAATATGAAGAACTATTATGCATGTTGAAATGAAACTGACTAGAAAATATGGATACACAGAGAATGGATACGATATAATATTTATGGGAAAAGTTTGTAATAAATTATGATACGTTCTCATTTTTTACAATAATTGACTATTACCATCAATTTAAAATGATAAACTATTGACTATAACCTTAAACTCGTTCAAATTGGCATTTGAGTTTGCGAAAAATCGGAACTTTCTGAAATTTTGGTATGTTGTTGTTGTTAGGTACCGTCCAAATGTCTTTTGACCAAGTTTCCAACAAAAACAAAAATACCAAGTTTCCAAAATAAAACTTCAGGAGTGCCTCAGTCTCAGGGTGTTACAAATAGAATAAAGACATTCATTTAATAATGAATTTATGTAATGCAGATACTAGGTATCAGGTATCTATAACTTATACAGTGGAACGTTGATTAAAATTATGTATTTCTACTACCTAGGTAATACATGGTACAGTTTTTTTATCTCTCAGAAAGCACAAAAGTAGAGATAAAAAGTTAAAGGGAAGTAAAAAACAGAAAAAAACTGATCTGAAAGCGAAAGAGAGAGTTTGGATGAAAGAGTACGTATCCTCTGTAAAATAAATAAAAAGAGAGCACAATGTTATGAAAATAAATTATAAAACTTTCGTTCCTTTTTTTCCCTTTGATGTGAAATGAACGAATTCAAATGCTAACATAAAATTGCATCAGGATTTTGTAAACAACAGATTTTTGTTAAATTTTGCCAAAAAGTTGAGGGAAAAGAGAAGAGATCTCTCTCTATTCTACTCTCTGCCTATTTACATGTCTTTCTCTCTCCCTCCACCTCTCTTAACCTTTATGTTCTCATTTGAATTCTTAACAATCTCATATATTCTAGATAAAACTATAAATAGTAATATTTTTCTTAATTTTCTCTCCCACTTTTTTTCATTTATTTCTTTCTTTTTCTCTCTTTCTCTCTCTCTTTCTACATTTTTATCACTTACGGATTGGCGGAGTGCTAATACATGACGGATATAAAGTAAAAAAATTAATTAATGGTTAAGTTTTGTCTTAAGACAAGGTGTATGAATGGACATTTAATAATAGACATTCAATTTTCAAAAGTCAGTTTATTTTGAACTGAAAATCGACAGCAAAATGATCGAAAGGACAATACCTATTTGAATTTCACACAGTATGTGTAAAAGAAGCAAGGAACTACACACAATCTATCTTATTTACTTAGTTCAGTGAAATATGTCTCCAATATTGTATCCATTCTCTTTTATCGTATCCATATTTTTTCACCACAAAGCATTATTATATCACATATGTTGGATTTTCACATATAACACTCTAGCATATTTTTTATTTCTCCTCGTGTGTTTCTCATCGTTTTTTTTTTATTTACATAAAATGGTTTGTATGGGAGTTTTTATTTGTCTGTTCAATTTCATCAGCAATGTGTGTTTTAGATATTTCCCTCTCTCTCTCATTCTTTCATAACATGATTGTTTTTGCTGACTGCTGTCGAGAGAAAATGCTTTCACTTTCGAATAGACTATCCAGCTGATGAACTTGAAGAGACAAGCTAACCCTTCAGGATGTCATGAGGTAACTTACCACGTTGCAAGGTCTGCCTCTTCTCTGAACGATGAACTTCCAGTCAACACTTCTCCTTCATTACGGAGCTCATTAGGGTGGAAACGCGTCCTGCTAGCGCAAACAGTTCAAAAAGTTCGAGCTTGAAACAACAACATGGAAGCGGAAAATAACATTGTTATAAAAACTTTAGAAAACTCTGTTTTACAACGAATTTAATTTGAATGAGATTAAAAATTGGAATTTAAAGTGCACTGACAAAAATAATCAAAACAAATAGGTGGTAAATTACATGAACGAATTAAAAAAGTTAGAAAACACGAAGTGGTATTAATAATCTAGGGAATGAAAGACTCCTTGGTAGTATGTACACGTTTTTTGCTGGGTCAGTACAAAAAGAAATTTGTCTACATGATTAAGTTAACAAAAAGTAATGAAATCTTCTGGTTTCCAAATTCCAAAACAGAAACGCAAGAACCACGTTAGAATTTTACTATGTTTTTTTTCCTTTTTGTATGTGTTGGGGATTTCTTTTATTTTTCAATTTTTTTATTTGTTTTTTTAAACAACTTTTTCTCTCGTCACCCCAAAACTTCGCAGGCACGACGCGTCGGTGATGTGTCTTCTTGAGAGCACGAACTGAGACTGACGAGCGCTGGTGGGGCGGTCGAAACGAGAGAAAGAGTTCGAGGGAGAAGAGAGAATTCCATGCATGAATCACCAGGCGAGCGCAACAGATATGCTGCCACATTCCCGAGTCACCCGCAGGCGACAGCTTTTGTAGGGAGAAGTGACACATTGGTGGTTAGTGGGTCTTTAAGAGACGACACATTGGTGGTTAGTGGGTCTTTAAGAGACAAGACAGTGGTGGTTAGTGGGTCTTTAAGAGACAGGACAGTGGTGGTTAGTGGGTCTTTAAGAGACAAGACATTGGTGGTTAGTGGGTCTTTAAGAGACAAGACATTGGTGGTTAGTGGGTCTCTAAGAGACAAGACAGTGGTGGTTAGTGGGTCTTTAAGAGACAAGACATTGGTGGTTAGTGGGTCTTTAAGAGACAAGACATTGGTGGTTAGTGGGTCTTTGAGAGACGACACATTGGTGATTAGTGGGTCTTTGAGAGACGACGCATTGGTGTTTAGTGGATCTTTGAGAGACAAGATATTGATGGTTCATGGGTCTTTGAGAGACGACACATTTGTGGTTAGTGGGTCTTTGAGAACAGAAACATTGGTGATTAGTGGGTCTTTGCGAAACCACAAATTGACGGCAATACAACAAAAAATTCTTTCTAGATTATTTTTCATTAAATTCAATATAAGAAATATAGCTCTTCTATTAAATTCGCCTTTTAGGAAATTGTATAATTGTTCGCCTCTGTGCCTGATTGGGTAATAGAAATTGAGCTTGAGTCTAAAATTGCACCGAAGTTCAATCATCAATATTTTTTATGTAAATTGTCTTTTTGTAAACTACTCGTAACCAGTTTACAAGAAGGGGTATCAAAATCAATATATCGATTATATCAAAATAGCAAAATAGTAAATACTAAAATTTCTACAGACATTAAAAAAAGAAACATAATAGGTTAATCTGGAAGATAATATCATTAAATGATTAATAAGATTATAGAAACAAGAAAAGAATAAAACATAAAATATATAAGCTTTAAAAATTATCATGAAAAAAAAACATCCCCAAAAGTTGAAACGACATCGAAACACTCAAGAGAAAGAAGCAGGCTTGTTTTAAAAAATCGTGATAAAAAATAAATGTCAGAAAATTAAGTGTTTATAATGTAGGTACAACAACTTTTATAGAGCATGCATCTACAGAAAGCTTACATATTGCATAATGCATTTACTTACTCTACAGAAAATTCACCTCGTGCGGACCATTATCAATTTCTCTTACCTGGAAGCAAAAACAAAACGTCAAAGGTGAATTAGTGCAAGATAATCCATATCATTTATAAAGGGTGTTTACTCTATTTTATAAAATCACATAACTAAAAAAAGCCTGTTGAAAACTAGTTAGATAAAAAATCAATATGGAAAATAGTTTTGATTTTGCAGATCCAATCAGGCCATCAGGTTAATATAGTAAAAATCTCCATATTATTTAGGTACCCAAGTAGCTCTCCATGTAATTTATTGTACCTACTCCATGAAACCGAAAATAACTAGAATTTGTTCAGAATGACAATCAATTTTCCAAAAACGGTACCTAATTGAATTAAATAATTAGAAATAAATACTGCGATTGTTATAGAAATGTTTTTGAGTGGACGAAGTACGCTCCAAGGGAAATTTAAATGTATACCACATTGCATAGCTAAAGAATACCAGGCGTTCATAGGAATTGAAAGATACCAATAATACTAAAATTATAGGTAATCTCATTTTGAAGCTCTAACTTATTTTACATTTCCCGTGAAAGTTTTAGCATTTTAATTTTCTCTCTTTTCATAAAAAAAATTAAAAAGCTTAAGAAAACGAATAATTAAAAATGTTATTGTGCTTTAAGTTAACATGATACCTAATAGGTTTATGGTTACAAAGTATGTGACTGTCGATGGAGTAACCTAGGGATTTTTTGGTGCTAAATATATTTTCTTCTTGGAAAATATTTCTTTGGAAAGCTTTTAAGATACAGAACTGATTGTTACTCTTTTTAAAAAAAATTAATAACATAAAAAAAAGAAATACTCGAAATAATTTGAAAAAGCAACTTGGCTTTTTTCTACTTACAAAGTTAAGCAAAACAAAAAAAAGCCAAGTGTTTTTGTTTTCAATTAATTTTCGATTTTTGTACAAAAAAAAGAAAAGAAATAGGTAAGAGTCGAATACCTCTACATGAGGTAGAATTCTATGCATTTAGACCTGCACACAGTGGGGATTTTTGGAAACCACAAATGCAAGTAATGATAATCATGATTATTTTTCACAGCTATCGTAAAATGGAATGCATGCCAAGGGTTTCTTCACAAATATCTAGTTCAAATGAAACCTTACAAGTAGACATAGGTCAGGTATACAGAGAAGAGGAGCAGAAGAAAAAGACAAAGTATGAAACGAAGAAAAGAGAGGTGTGAAAGAGAGACATTTATAAATTATTTGAAGATACATAAGAAATACCAGTCTCCGTGGCGTAACGGTTGTGACTACTACCAGTAGTCCAGAAATTCTCAGTTTGACTCCAGGTTGGAGCAGACTTTTCACACAGAAAAATCTGTTTCGTCCGAAAACGTGAAGTAGCATTTCCGACCCTACGAAACTCTTCACATCTTTCAAAACCCCCAGGGGGATTTACGGTACCAGTCAATAAAATCAATAAAGCCCCCATGTGGAGTTTCAGTACCAAAAAGCCCCTATATGAGTTTACGGTGCTAAACGTGTTAAATGAAAGTAATATAAATGGAATCATAAAAATAAAGTTGGTCGAAATTTCTTCTTTTTCAGTTTTACAATTAGCACTGGGTTAAAACTAACACTGCAACTTTATTACATTTATTGCGACAAGTTGATTCCTGGCTTTAAAGTCCTGATTTGGAGATAGCCTCACCCAGGCTCGGTAGGACCGGAAATTCCAGCCTCAAGTGTTTGGAGGGAACAGAATTTTCTTCGAAAAGTCTGCCCCAAACGAGATTCGAACTCGGGATCTCCGGACTACGGGCAGTAGTCACAAACGTTTCCAACTCAAGTGGGTCGAAATTTTCTGACAACCTTTTCATGTTTCATTGTTCGCAATTTTAATTATAAAATGTGATTACTTAATAAACAAAGGTGCCCAGGTCCACTGGTGCGAACGATAAGAAGGTGGTGCACAAATGAATAATTTTTATTGACCTTTTGACGATAAATTGAAACAAAAAGAAGAAAAAAAAAAGGTTTCGTCAAAAGCGTATGACATTATTAAATAAAACACGTAGTCACATATTCATAATTACAGTTTACAAAAACCTTTCAGACCTTCTATTAGAAATACCTGATAGGAACGCACGAGTATCCACACAGGGGGAGGCAAAAGTAAAGCTGCTATTTCTTAGTTTTATAACTATATTTTTCTTTTGAACCAACGCTGGAGGCAAACAACAAAAGTTAGGTTTCAATTTTATCTATCTTTCCTAAATTCTCTAACATTTAGATCTAGATCATTCGAGAACGGGATTTTATCCTCCACAGTTAACATCAAGAACCATAAAAAAGTTTAATAATCTTTGTTTCAAAAGAAAATGGCTTGAAAATAAAACAGAACGGAGATTTTTTACCACCCTGTATGAGAAGACTAACAATAAATTACCGGTTGTAGAGATAACTATATCGGATGACCATAATGAAAGCAAATTATCTCGGAAGAAGCAGAAAATCTGTCCTACATGTCTTTTCATCCATTCGAAAGAGGTAGACGAAGCAAAAATGGTATGAGATGTGGGGGAACATTTTAATGAGTTCATGCATGGGAAAGGCCAGGGAAAGAAATGTTTTATTTGCTGATTGCGGTTCTAATCTGAAAATACTGGGTCAGTGCTGTGTTAACTTGTTTCCTAGCAAAGAGGTGGCCCGGGTTCTAATCTGAGAATACTGGGTCAGTGCTGTGTTCAGTTGCTTCCTAACAAACAGAAGCCCCGGGTTCTAATCTGAGAATACTGGGTCAGTGCTGTGTTAAGTTGCTTCCTCGCAAACAGGTGGCCCGGGTTCTAATCTGAGAATACTGGGTCAGTGCTGTGTTCAGTTGCTTCCTAGCAAACAGGTGGCCCAGGTTCTAATCTGAGAATACTGGGACAGTGCTGTGTTCAGTTGCTTCCCAGCAAACAGGTGGCCCGGGTTCTAATCTGAGCATACTGGGTCAGTGCTGTGTTCAGTTGCTTCGCAGCAAACAGGTGGCCCGGGTTCTAATCTGAGAATACTGGGTCAGTGCTGTGTTAAGTTGCTTCCTAGCAAACAGATGGCCCGGGTTCTAATCTGAGCATACTGGGTCAGTGCTGTGTTAAGTTGCTTCCTAGCAAACAGATGGCCCGGGTTCTAATCTGAGCATAATGGGTCAGTGCTGTGTTCAGTTGCTTCGCAGCAAACAGGTGGCCCGGGTTCTAATCTGAGAATACTGGGTCAGTGCTGTGTTAAGTTGCTTCCTAGCAAACAGATGGCCCGGGTTCTAATCTGAGCATACTGGGTCAGTGCTGTGTTAAGTTGCTTCCTAGCAAACAGATGGCCCGGGTTCTAATCTGAGAATAGTGGGTCAGTGCTGTGTTCAGTTGCTTCCCAGCAAACAGGTGTCCTGGGTTCTAGACGTAGCTCACTAACGTGATTTTTCAGTGACGTTCTGTGTTCTTGTTCTTCCAAATATGTATGTTTAGTCCCTTCTGAATTTTCATAACCAACAATTTTTTGTATTGAATAATTCGCAAAAAATAAAAGCATAATGCATAAATTCAGTATAAACAGTCTGATAGTCTACCATTGATTAACTTTTATATTCCAGAACTATCATGCCCCTAATGGGGATTTGAATAGTTATTTTTAAAATAACGCAAGACGCAAGAGTCTTGAATTGTGTTTTGATTGGCCAAGTAGTTTACTTGTGATCTCCAATTGAATAATAATAATTATGGTGAAGAATAAATTGAAAGAATTAAATAATATTTCATCATACTTTTAATGGTTCCTTAGCATGGAAGATGTGAAAATTTAGCAAGACTCGTTCATTTTCATTAATTTTAGCTATAATTTTAGCTATAATCATCACATTATTTACTACTTCAGCCAGCGTCGATGGCATGTTGAATACACCGGTTGCCTTCAGAACACCGAAGTTAAGCGACATCCAGCGAGGTTAAGACTTGGATGGGTGACCATTCAAATTCTAATTCTCGTGACGCTGGCTTTTCCCGGCCCCACTCAGGCTGGGTGAGGTCAATGTGAGTAGCAGGTTTGTGAGTTTCCTGCGAATGGAGGGTAAAACCCCGTCGTGATATGACCATGGCAGTTGAAAGCGACGTTAAAACACCACTTAAAAAAAAAAAAATTTACTACTTCATATTATTCACGTCAATACATACCCTGCCATTGTAGTGTTTCAAGTTTAAAAACACAACCTTACACTTCAGAACACAATTAAAATAAAACTAAATTAAAATAACGACTAAAATACACTAAAAGAAGAGAAATTACTCGATGAAATTCAACCACAGGAACATAATCAGACAACCACACTTTTGTTTACTCTTCACCATGAAAATAGCCAATCGACTGAATTGGGAATATAGAGGTGGACAATATTCAGTGAATCCCTAGTAATTCAGCAGGACATGACATGAGTTGCCTACCTAAGATGAAATGTAACGCGAACTAGTCCAATCCTATTAGAAGCTGTACAATGTATACAGGGTGATGTTGTGTTAATCACTTTCGTAATGTCTACTCAAACGTACCCTGCTAAATTTCTACCGAAATTGGGACTAGAACCACCGACTTCCAGTTTACAAGTCCGCCGCCTTACCACGAGCTAGATTGTTAATATATATTACAATTCCAGCGCCGCGCGCCGTAGCCACATCGACTACAATTAATAAAGAAATTGGCCATAACATGGAAACGGTGCGAATGACCATCAATGTTAAAGAACCATAATTAAAAAAACAAAAAAAATAGTCATAATATTTTGTGAATAGTGTTCACGATCCTCAATATCGCTACTAGAATCCTATTACTACATGTGAATCGAGATTCGAACCTAGACTGGTTGAATGTAATGCTTTAGAACTTCAGAAAAGACAGGAAATAAGCTCAAAATGCTCTTTTCTCTTATCTCACCCTCCCTCTCTATCAGTTTATCTCTCTCTCGCACTCACTCCCTATTTCTATTCTCTCTCTCTCCCCATTTTTCTCACCCTTCTTTATTTTTCCATCTCACCTCCTCCTTTTCTAACTATCCTCTTTTCCCTCACTCCCTCCCTATCTCTTTCCTCTCTCTTCTTCGTTATTTATCTCTCTCTCCCTTCCTCTGTCTCTTTCTCCCTCCCTCTCTCTTCCTCCCTCTCTCTCTCTCTCTCTCTCTCTCTCTCTTTCTCCCTCTCCTCTCTCTCCCCCTCACTTTCTTTCTCTCTCCCCCAATAAGTTATCACTAGGTTAGGAGACGTTTAATTTGTATATTCAATTTATGTAAATAAAGTTATCTTATTCAATTCAATTCTCTTTTCTCTCTCTCTCTTTTTCTCTCCCTCTCTCTCTCCCTCTCTCTCCCCCTCTATCTTTCTCTCTCTCTCTTTCTCACTTTCTCTCTCTCTCTCTCTCTTTCTCATACTCTTTACCTGCCATGTCAGAATATTCTCATCCGCGTTGCCTACACAAGTTCCAAAATATAAATGAAAATTTGACATTTTCTACATACGTACATTTTTATACATATTCCCCTAAAGTAACATGTGACTCATAATAATATGCATGTGATGCGAGAAGATAAATAGAGAGGGGGGAGGAAGGAAATGGGAAAATAGAGAGAGAAAGGGAAAGAGAGAGAGAAAGAGAGAGAGAGAGAGAGACAGAGAGAGGGAGAGGGACGTACACTCATTGAGTCCCGTTGACCTTTTTTTCATGTCATTGAGTCCCGTAATTTTAGCAGGTACCTCAGACCATATGCCTCATTGAGTCCCCTAATATTTTTGGGTCTACCAGACCATATGACTCATTGAGTCCCTTTACCTGATGTTAGTATATAAGAAGAAGTAAATAAGAACACAGTTAATTTTTATAAAAATGAATACGCGGACAGTTATGTCTAAATGTTGTGTTTCGTTAGCCAGCTAGGATAGTTTGGGTGAGGGGCTTAGGTTAGGTTGAAATTATCGCAGGGTTAGACCGGGTCACTGCGCGACCCGGCCTAACCGCCTGCGCTAATTTCAACCTAACCTAAACCCCTCACCCAACCATCCTACCCGACAAACTGAAGTCAGAAATCTATCGTGCAATCTCACCTTGTTAACTTTACCTAACCCTATCTAACTACAAAAATCCTCTAACAAAAAATTCACTTACGCATTAAATTCCAATAGACAATAATTTCATTTTCATTTATGAATAAAAATAAAAACAAGAATTCTTAATAAAAAATGAAAAGAGTGTTCTAATTTTTTAGAGGAGGACTGACCCAACTGACTGACAAATAATATGATATTCTATGTACAAGTTTATGTATAAGGAAAAATAGATATTAATTATGTACGGGACTCAATGAGTGGTACGATAACTTCAACCGTTCCAAACCTTGGGACTCAATGAAGCATCGACAAAAAGGGACAAATCCAGACGGGACTCAATGAGGCGCCTCCCGAGGGAGAGAGGGAGAAAGAGAGAAAGAGAAAAGGGAAAGAAAGTGGGAGCAAAGTGAGCAGAGGTAAATATACAGAGAGAACGAAAGAGATATACATAATTATTTATTAGATCTAACATACATATGTATGTATATACGTACCTATATGTATGTATATTGTATAGGTGTATGGTGTAGTAGGAAATAGAGGATTATTCAAATTAGCATATAATAATAGATAAAGAGAGATCGCTGTAGATGAGAAGGGTAACAGGTAGATTTTGTAAGGAGAGAGAGAGAGAGAGAGAGAGAGAGAGAGAGAGAGAGAGAGAGAGAGAGGAGAGAAAGAGAGAGAGCGAGGGAAATGAAGAGATAGAAACGAAATTAAATAGGATAATCCATAGAGAAAGATAATAATAATGTTTTATACATCTTAATCTCTTGTTCCTCTTGAAATTATAAATGTACTTTTCAGTTGGTGTGAAAATAGGACCAAAGCGGTCAAAAAATCGTATAAGATTGTAAAGATGGGGAGAAAATATTACATTCATAGTTGGCTCTCTCTTGGGACATAGAGAGAAGTTGGAGAAGAAAATGTCAGTCTAGACAGCACATGAAATCTTTGTCGATTTGTAGGAGCAAGATACCACTCTAGAGATACAGCTGTCAGTCAGAGAATGACTGTTGACAAGTTTATTAATATAGATATCTAATACTTAACTAACCTTACGAAGTTACGAACCAACCCAAAATATCAGGAAGTGGTTGAATAATGCTGACCCCAAGTAGGTTCGGTAAAAAGCAAAGTGAAGAAAAGGAGCTAATATAAAGCATAAATCTGTGCGTTCCTATGTATGAATAATCAACAGATATTTAGCGATTTGGCAAGTCCCAGTTCACATCATGATGTGTGAGGGCTATTCCTGCCCAACCCAGGCTGTTGAATCCAGGTAGCCTAGGGTTCCGTTGGTTCGAATCCCACCAAGTGCATGAATTTTTCCTCATTAATTTGAGTTTGTGACCACATAATACAAAGACTCTGAGGGTTAGGTAATAGAATATGCTTTGAGCATTAACTGGTGGTTACCTTCCACTAAAGAGTATTATTGAAGGTTGATGTAAGACGTTGAAAGTTAAAACAGCTTGACAAATGACCTCAGATGTTAAAAATGACGTTAAGCACAAGAGTGTGGAAGTTTGTATAGACCAGCGAACTCTATGAGATTTCAGTGGAAACTTTTAGAACTTTACCCCTGTGCAAAAAACTTTATGTTGATGAATTCTAAAAGCTCATGAAGTTCGAACTTTTCCCACCAGAGAGCGATGATAGTATCAAAATGATGGTTTCTTTTGTCGCTCACCCGTGCTATGCCACAGGACAAAAAATATAAAATGAACAGTCTATGGCATGGCCGTAACAATACATACGGCAATGATTTTTTAATGTTTTCACAAAGAAATTTTGTAGATTTTTTTCCTAGTTGGGCAGGATACAAAGCAATATTATTATACACTTGAAACCTGAAAGTAAATAAAACAAATTTTAGAAACCTTAATTTGATTTGATAACTGGTATACAATACAAACAATTAATGATATTAAAACCTCATAAGTTCTTAATGACGCTCTGATTCTAATAGCAACGCGTGGAGGGTAAAACCCCCGCCCTGAGGAATAATTCAGGATAATATTCTTCAGGAGATAAATTCAACACAAATGCGGACGTTATTTGCAAAGTGTAGACCAGAAGTCACATCGTTTCGAAGATATGTATAACAATTATTATGATAGGTAAAAATCTAAATATAAAAATATATTATTTAGAGGGATAGAGACCATAATAATTAATAAGTACAAGCTTTATATTCTATTTTTTATGTATATTATATAAAGGTGCAAACTTTTGTTAATAATTTTGAAGCAATTCTTTACACTCTGGATCCCTCACTCCCAGAAATAATTCACTGTTCTTAACTTTGGTTTTCTTTTAAAAGTAACGAGAAATATTTAAACTTGGTTTCAAAGGAAAACTCATTTTCCGAACACTTTGAAACCAAAATCTGTCTCAACTCTGGAAGTTCTATTTTTCTATGCCTCTTACTTTTTCTTTTGAAGAAAAGAAAATAAAATCGCAATGGTATGAAATCTCTCTTGAAAATAGCATTACAATATTGCAAGTAGAGCAAATTTTCTTTGAATTCTTACATCGCAACTGAAGTGCTATTAGCGTGTTAGCAATGTTATCATAGAATGATACAACATGTGTATAGAATGTAGCTCCAAAATAGGTATCCTGAAGATACATTTCTTGATAAATAAATGGTTTTAAGCTGCCAACTATATCTTTTTACGTTGTATTGGGGGAGACTATTATAAGAATAATTCGAAAACACCTACCCAATATTGGTGGTGTAAGTTTTCATTCACCACCTACGTACAAGTGAAAAGATAATAAAAGAATATTGTTATTACTTTCTGGAGGATACCTTCAACCTTCGGTGCAGTAAACTAGCTCCCAAGTGGGATACTTGGGTATTTTGAATTTTCTTTCTCCTCGTTTTATGTGGTACCAGCTGCAATACACAGTTCAGGTTTATAAAGTTTTTCTACAAAACAAAAGAACATTTTGTTTATAATGTATAACAAATAGATAGGACAGAAACTCCCATTGAACTAGGAAACCAAGCATGTGACTTTATTTTCGCAGCGCCAGTCTCATGCCGTATTCTGCTTTTTTCTAAACCAAATGTAGCATACCTGTTAGATATGATAATACTGCAGCACTGTGCACTTTTCAGTTGTAAAGCTACCTATGAGCCCAAACGCAAACAGAAAATCAGACATGACCAGCGGAAATCACCGTTTTTAATCAGAACACCTTACATTACACATAAAGAGGATTTCTACTGATATTTAGATTAATACTGATTAACACCAAATGGTGAGATTATTGTTCTCACATTAATCCCAGCTTTAAAATTGGGATCTTTGATTATCGGAAGGAAATTATCCTTCTGCATTGTCGTGTATTCTGCATTCGACCACAACAGTCGAAAACGATGCCGACCTTAAAACCTATCAGAAAAAAAACCTACAATCGGATTTTTACATTTAATCTCACAGTCATGCCATTTTTATCATTAACCTAATCCTCTTTGTAAACGTCCGGTAAGCCTTGACCGGAGATGTTACGAAACACGTTTTCTATTAGAGTTTGTGTATGTGTGTGTGTGTTTTTTTTTTTTTTTTTTTTTGTGGAAGATTAATTTGTTGTTGGGATTAATTTTCGATGGAATCCCTGATTTTTTTCCTGCCTGTGCACAGGACAGATGAAAAGCCTCAACAACACTCAAAATAATCTCTCGACAAACACTATAGAGCTGAATTAGGATTACAAACAAAATGGGTTTTCTTATTGTTTCAATTATACAATACAAGCGGGCTGTCGCCCGCTTTGCGGGCCGAGGCATGGCCGTGAAAGCAAAAAATCCTTTTTTGCCAATGGCAGGTGTTGTAGTGGGAGTTTCGAAAAATCCCGTCTTATTGCACATCTAGACTATAAGACAAAGCTACCTACCAAATTTCAGCTTCCTAGGACTTACGGTTTGGGCTGTAGATCGATGATCAGTCAGTGGTCAGTGAGTGACTTTGACATTTATATATTAAGATAATCATATTATACATTATAATTTAAAAAAGCAGTTTTAGCACACTTTAAACTATCAAATAGTTTTACACAAAACGAGACAGAATCAACATAGCCTTACTATGGCTAAAAAGATAAATTGGGAATTTGAAACAAACGTAGATTAGAGATAATTTCCAAACATGAATGGGAGTCGCCGACAATGCCGCGTTAAATTTACCAGTTCTCGTAGTATCATTGAAGTTAAGATACGTACAGCGAGGTGAAGACATGATGCTGGCATTCCGGCCCAAGCCAGGCTGGTGATTTTAATGTGGGTAGCACGTTTGTGACTTTCCTGCAAATGGAGGGTAATATACCTCCGTCTCGAGATGACCTAGTTGTTGAATTTTATGTAAACCCTTCAGTTAATAATATTCTATTATTTTCTGATACATCTCTCTGCAGCTTCCAGCAGTTCCCCTTGAAAGTTTCCATACCATGTTTCTGCTAACTTCCCTCAGCCAATTTCCTTCTATTAGACGGAGGAGGTACCCAATTTGCTCTTCGTGCTTCAATCTACATCCTGCTATCTCCTCTGTCTTGTACTAACAGCAGCATACAGGGCGTTGCAGGGGTGGTTTGAAAAGTTCCATCAAAATTTGTTCAATTTTTATTAAAATTATTTAATGTATTAACAGTTGTTGCGGATATTAAGCGGGATAAAAAAAATCTCTCACAGACTGATTGTCGACTCACCCGACATGAATCATGTAAAGGAAATGGATTCATTTCAACCGTGGCACAAAATAATTGTTCTGAGAAATATTTGGTATTCCGGTTTCATTAAAACTTTATAAGTCGCCTCCACTAAATAATGAGAGGAATAATTTGACTCAACTGTTTGTACCAGCGTTCGCATCGCGTACGTCTTTAGGGTCTCCCTCCCCTCTCAATGTGAGAGAGGTAGTATCCCCCTCTACTATGGCCCCTGTAAGTCAGGATTCTATTTCTTATGATACCTCTTCTCCTGTAGTTCTGAATGCAACTACTGCTAATCAGGACTCTTTTTCTAAAGGAGATAAACTTTCTGAAGGTAATGTGGCGCCTATACTTAAAACCTCTACCAATGAGGTTGTGGTTTCACAGACTTATGAGTCTGAGGTAAATCCTAAAATTAACCCCAGTCAAGGTAGTCTCAATGAGACAAGAATTTCTTCTGAATTTAATTCAGACTCAATGAATACCTCTGATAGTGAGGTCGAGGTGTTCGTTACCCCGAAGATCCCTCCAATTAGTGCAGCTTTAAGTAAGAAGCGAGTCTCTACTTCTTCTCCAGATAATAGTGTCAACGATAAAAAAGTATGTGTTGACCCGCTCTCAAACTTACACGTTCTTGTTCCTCTCCTAAACCAGTGTGAACCCTCAGTGAACGCAGGTGTATTTATTAATCTCATTGAGGATTTAAAAAATCAATCAGGGACAAGGAAGATAGAAATTATAAAGTCCAACTATAATATGGACCCTCTCTTTATTGCATCCTTGTGTGAAAAACTTGTGTTAGACAATACTACTCTTTTGCAGAAGCAGTTGAAGACGAGATTAAAAAATCTCCACAAATCAATAACTAGCGTGTTATTGAGAGATGATGACCTCTCTCCTCCCTCTCAAACAGAATAATTTATTCTCCTATTTTTTTTTTTTTTTTTTTTTTTTTTTTTTTTTTTTTTTTTTTTTTTTTCTTTCCTCTCTCATTGTAACTTATTATTAATTTGTTGGTTGCGTATCCTGCTATTTTCATATCTTTTTATACTCAACTATTCAATGAACCCTCCTGTATGAAACTGTCTCCTTTCCTAGCCAATCCTACTTATTCACGTGACGTGTCATTTTCCTTTGGTCCTGAATTCAGTATCTGTTTTGTATATTATAATATTATGTTTGTTGTGTTATGAAGTTTGGTGGGCGGAGTATACATACCCATCATCTGTTAGCAATCGGTAAGCGAGTTCACCTGCGACTTAACTGCGTAAGGGTGGCCCCACGAAAAAAAGTTGAATGTGGTAAGTCCCTGCTTTCCTCATCTACTTGTAACATCATAGCATGTATAAATTCGTCAGGGAGTGTGGTGGTCGGAGCAAACAAACTCTTGGACACCCGGTAAGCGTGTTCACCTGCGACTTGACTGCGTATGTGTGTCCACCACGGGATCAGTCGATAATTGGTAAGTCCCTGCATACCGACCAGCCAGGCTTCAAGTTGAAATTTATACTTATTGTTCGTGTCTTTGTGTAAATTATTTACCACTGATGATGATTAGCTAGAGCCACAGTCAAGCTCTTTAAGTTAAAACTTTTAACCAGATAAGGATAATGATACAATTTTTTTTTTTTTTTTTTTTTTTTTTTTTAAATCAACACTATTGTTATTATACTTTGGCTTCTGAAGTTTATACGTTGGTTTTATTTAATAGTACCTACAAGTATACTTCTTACTTTTGTATGTTTTGTTGTTCAACTTATTAATAATGGGTTACATTAAATTCCACTTTTTTATGTATTATTTAATATTTTTTTTATATATATATAATGTTTAAATATGAACATGAACAACGTTCTAATTCAGTGGAATATAAACGGTTTAGTAAATCATATTGATGAATTAAAGTGCTTAGTTAGGAATTTTTCTCCTCCCATCATCTGCCTCCAAGAGTCACGTCTATCTCCTTCACAATGTCCCAAATTAAACTCTTATGACTTATATAGACATGACTATCTAGAAGGTAATAATGCATGCGGAGGCGTTTGTACATTTGTGCTTAACACTTGTTTTTCAAAACAAATACATGTCAACACGAGCTTACAATGCTTAGTTGTACTGGTTAAGATACCTCTTTTTAATGATCCCATTTATTTTTGCAATATTTACCTTCCACCCCACTTGACTTTTTTCGAATCTGATCTGAGTAATATCTTACACCAGTTACCTAATTTCCCGTGTGTATTTTTGGGCGATTTTAACGCCCATAATACACTCTGGGGTGACGCCAGATTGGACGCCAAGGGTAAAGAGGTGGAAAAGTTTTTATTGTCTTCAAATTCTTTGCATCTTTTGAATACAGGAGAGTCTACACATTTTAGTTTGACTCATCTTTCCACTTCTTCCATAGATCTGACTTTTTGTTCTTCGTCCCTTTTCATGGATTTAACTTGGAAAGTAGACAAAGATCTGCACTTCTCGGGACATTTTCCAATCATTTTGTCATGTAATGCTCCTGTTCCAACTGCTGTCTCAAGTATTTCTACTTCTGCACAGAAGATTTGGAATTATGATCGAGCTGATTGGGATCTGTTCCGTGATAATATTAAATTCGATTTTCAATTGAATAATAATATTGATGTTGATATGATTTTGGCAAACATCAATAGGAATATTCTCCATGCTGCTAACATAGCAATACCAGAAAAAAAGTTGCCTCTTAATCGTCTACCAGTTCCATGGTGGGACGATGAGATTAAAGCAGCCATAGTCAAAAGACGCAAGTGTCTCCGTGCTCTTAGAAGACATCCTTCTGACCATAACAAAATTGCCTTTATGAGAGCTAGAGCTATTGCGCGGAACCTGTTGAGAACTAAGAAGCGCAAAAGTTGGTCGGAATTTGTCAGCTCCATTGATAAATCGATGTCATCTGGTGAAGTTTTCCATAAAATGGGTAAGTTGAGGAGTAAATTCTCTCCTAGAATTATTCCAGCTTTACAAGATCCCAATGACCCCTCACTTATCCATTATGATAGCCAGGCTATTGCTAACAAACTAGGTGCTCACTTCGCTGGTGTTTCGTCCAATACAAATTATTCACCAGAGTTTCTCTCGTACAAAACAACAAGTGAGAGTGCTCCTATAGTTTTTAATTTTTCAAAAAAGGATGAATTTAATTCCCCTTTTTCTTATCATGAACTGATTTCTTGTCTCATGTCTTGTGGTTCTAAAGCTGCTGGGCCGGACGGTATTTCCTTTTTATTGTTGAAAGAGTTACCATCTCATGCATTGGAAAAACTCCTTGATTTTTTCAATTTGATTTGGTCAACTGGAAAATTCCCTTCTCTATGGTCGGTAGCTAATATTATACCTTTAGCTAAACCTGGAAAAAATCGTCTGATCCCAGCTAGCTACAGACCCATCTCTCTCCTTAACTGCTCAAGTAAGGTTCTTGAGAAAATGATTAACAAGAGATTATTTTGGTTTTTAGAAAACAAAGGTTGTTTGAATAAATATCAAAGTGGTGGTCGTTACAAACGCTCCACTATTGATAACCTTGTTGTTCTAGAACATGAGATAGCCCAAGGTTACGCTAATAAAGAGTTTATTATAGCTGCATTTATGGATGTACAAAAGGCATTTGATATGACCTGGAGATACAAGATTTTGAGGAAATTACAAGAATTTGGTGTGTCTGGTTACCTCCTTCGGTACCTTTCCAACTTTCTTCACAACAGACACATCAGAGTTAAATGTAATGGCATTCTCTCTGACACATTTTCTCTTGAAAATGGTATAATTCAGGGATCCTCTCTTAGTCCTTTATTATTTATTGTTTTCATGGATGACTTGCTTGACATCATTCAGCTACCCTTGCGTCGACTTTTGTTCATAGATGATTTACTGATCATTTCCAGACATAAATCTCTAGAAATATTGGTACGTCGTCTTCAGGAGACATTAAATAATCTTTTTAATTGGTCCATGAAAAATGGTCTTGTTTTTTCCACTGATCCAGGTAAATCTGTATGTATAAACTTTTCGAAGTTTCGCAATCTAGCTACCCCCGTTTTGTCATACAATGGATCTCCTCTTACCTTTGTTGAAAAGACCAAATTTTTAGGATTAGTGTGGGATAATAAACTAACTTGGCTCCCTCATGTTAATTATATCAAGGAGAGATCCCTCACTGCTCTAAATGTGCTTAAAATGGTCTCTTGCAAGAAGTATGGAGTTCGCAGATCACTTCTACTCAGACTTTATAGAGCATATATTCTGCCAGTGTTTGATTATGGATGCATAGTTTATAGTTCGGCCAAAGAATCCACCTTGAAAAAGTTAGATCCTGTCCATAATTTAGGTATCCGAATAGCAACTGGAGCCCTGCGCTCCAGTCCTGTGCAGAGCCTTTACGTAGAGTCAGGTGTTTTTCCGTTAGCTTTAAGGAGAGTTAAATTAACTATGAATTATGTTTCAAAGGTAGCTTCTTGTCCATTTAACCCAGTTCATAGTCTAATTATAACACCTAACATTGATGTTGACAATTTTCCTACCAACAAACCTCAACCACTATGCGTGAGATTCAGAAATATGAATAATTTTTCACCAGTTATCCTTAATAGTGAACTTGCCCCTTATATAAGACTTCTTCCTCCTTGGTCATCCAATATGCCCAAATTCGATGATTCATTGTGTTTTGATAAGAAAGACAATATTTCTTCAATAGTCTATCAACAAAATTTCACGAGCCTACTGCACACCAAATACAAAGATTTTAAATATTGTTATACTGATGGTTCCAAATCTACTCACAACACAAGTTGTGCCTATAGCATAAATAATGTCTATGTTGCTTCATTCAAACTCAATAAGATTAACTCTGTATACTCATGTGAATTAATGGCTATCCTATTATGTCTGGAGCACCTGATTTACCTTCCTTCCTCGAATTTTTTAATTATTTCCGACTCTAAGAGTTCCTTATGTGCCCTGTCAAACTATACTTTTGATAATCCCATTGTGTCCAAAATCTACAATATTTGGCGCAAGCTTACTAGTGGTGGCAAAACCATCTCTTTCCTTTGGTGCCCATCCCACATGGGTATAATGGGCAATGAGATAGTCGATAACGCCGCCAGAAACCCTCAAACTCTAATAACTCCTTTAAAACTCTGCTCATTTCAAGACGTAAAACCGTTCATATCAAAAATCGTTAAGGATTCCTGGCAAGAAGTTTGGAACAACGTTCCAAACTCAAACAAATTAAAAAGAATCAAACCCATAATCCAAAATTGGGAATCCTCTAATAGAGACAGTCGATATGAAGAAGTTGTAATATGTAGAATGAGAATTGGACACACACGTGCTACACACAGTTTTCTATTCAAAAGATCTCCACCACCCTCCTGTCAATGTGGCCAAACATTAACTGTACTCCACATACTTTCCTGTGTCTTACACACCAATATCCGCGCCTCTCTCCCTGCTCCCCCGGCACTAGCAGACAGTACCGAGAGCGTCGATTCTATGCTCCAATACCTGAGAGATCTTAAACTCTACAGCATGATTTAAAATTAGGGAATCGGCGCGAACGACCTGTCTGTTGACAAGGTTAAAGCGCTTAAAAAGAAAAAAAAAAAAAAAAAAAAAAAAAAAAAACTTTATAAGATTAATGCGAATTGGCAAGACATTCTCAGTTCTCTTCAGATAATGTGTCGGTTGAGAGCATTTTTTATTTACATTTTATTAGCTACATATAAGATTACCTATAAGAAATACTGTAATCAGTCTTTTAATTTTTTTTTGTTTTAATTTCACAAGACCCACTGAAAGGTCAGAGCTAGAGCTAAACCTCCTGCACCCCCACTCACAGGCTCCTCACCGCCCCTGCCAGTATCCTAATAGTATCCTACACCAACTCATCAGCACCCAGTTTTCACACGAGATGAAATTGCATCAAGTGGTGACTGCAGCTTCCTGTTATTCTTACAGGGTGGAAAGACAAGACTTACAGGAATAGATAAAAGGATTCTTGTATTGTGGTTCCTTTGACAATTTTTTTTTACAAACAAATTTACGGGTTCAACCCATTTACGGGTTCAACGCATGTGCAAAAATGGTGTCTTACAGACTTCGATAACAAAATTGGGCTCAATATCACAACACAAGTGTTTTTGTTGGGAACAAAATTTGAATGGTACAAGGGTGGTTAGATGGTCACTGATGTCAGCTTATAAAATAATGATTATCTAATATACCCAGTCAGCTGTATATAGAACAAATTTTCAAAGATTCACAGTTACCATAAGTGTTCAATTTATTAGCCAACGGGAACTGGCTAACTCACCCTATGCACTGCTTGATTAACATAGGTAAGTACAAAGGCTGCGCAGCTGCCAGTATTATTCACATGATTATTTATCCAACCCACCCTGTAAACTGTATGGTAAACAAACTTGTTCAAGGAGTGCCACTTCTTTGCCATCGTTCTTCCAACTATTATCCACCCCACCCTGTGAACTGCATGATAAACAAAGAGAACAAGGGGTGTCACTCTTGCCATCGTTCTTCAAACTACATATTATTGTCTAACCCACCCTGTAAACTGCATGATAAACAAAGGTACGGTATCTTTGTTTATCATGCAGCCCACCCCATTGAGCTATTAATATTATGTGACTTGGTTGCAGGGTTTTCAGTGAAACAATTAACAATGCGACCTGATTAGACCTATTGTGACGAGTTGATTCTATTTGGTTTTATTGTCCTAATTGAGATAGATAGTCAGGACGGGGGTTTTACCCTCCACTCTCTGGGAATCGTAGCCACATTAACCAAACCCGGAGATTCCAACCAAGTTGGCATGTCTCAACCAAGACGGTTGAGACATCCAAGTTGTCTCAACCGTCAGGCTGGCATCCCCCATTGAGCTATAAAAAAAAACAAAAGTACGAGGGTGTATGTACACTATACACTCTGTACAGTTCCCAGAATTGATCAAATTATTATACAATGATAAACAAAGGTCCGAGTACAAACAAGGGGGGCTACTCTCGTCAGAATTATTCAAATGATTCTCTGTTTCGCATTTCACACATCTCAGCAGCCGACAGCCAGGCTCCTTGTTGTTTTTTATTTCCTACATACAGGGTGTCTAAACAGTGTTCTTCTGGAAAACTCTGACCGCTACTGAAAAGTTGAAAAAACAAATAACGCATGACGTTCTGTAGCGTTCTTCTTATACAATCATGGCGTCATCGTGAACGATGACGCCATGGTAGCCAAACAGTGGAGGAATGACTCAGCACATCTACCACTCTCTTTACAAGGAGGCTAATAACTGACAAGGGCCCCCAGAACTGAGCCAATGCTGGTATACTCCCTGTTTATCCCAGCCAGACTTATACATTACCGACGTCAAAAAACTGTTAATGTTGCATTTCAGACAGGGGAGTTAGAGTCATTGGGATATCACTCATTTGAATAAGATAAATATGATAACCTTAAAAAAATTAAAAAATATGATAACGAATTAGAATAATTATTCTTATTTGGTCCGATATTAACTGACTGCCTATCTTTTCATTCCCATGGTATCAACGTACATTTCGTATATGTGTATGATATACATACACAGTACATAAGCATACCTGATTATGCATGAGAATGTTAAGGTTTTATTGTATTGAATGTTCACATTTATCTCGACCAGGCTGGGTGAGGTTAATGTGGGAGCTGGTAAGATTCCCAGCGAATGGAGGGTAACACCCTCGTCCTGACTATCTCAGATCAGGATGTTAAAACCAAATAGATTAGGTATATGTAATATTAATATAAAAAATCAATATAAAATAAAACCAAATAGAATCAATGGACATGAAAGGAGCCTGACATTACATCTGGTCGTCCATATATAGCCCTCTCAAAACCGTGATATTGGTATCTGTGTGCCTATCTCACGGACACGGAATTATTATTATTGTCCCGGTAGCTCAGTCTTTCCCGGTAGGTCAGTGGTAAAGGCGGCACTCTGTAAATCCAGAGATTTCAGAGGTCGTGGGTTCGAAACCCAGCCGGGGAATGACAAGTTATCCTCCCATTTGGGATTTTTACCACATAATAATATGTCTTGGGTTTACTGCTGGAATAATGGGACTTTAATAGTCTTAATCGGGCAGTATAAATAATGCGATATCATTAATATATTATTGTGATAAAATGTAAATGTACTGAAATACACTTTTGTTTAGTCAATGAAAATTTGCAAGGATGATTTTAATACACCCCGTACATAGTGTTTCATCTCATGAATATTTAGATTTCACTTTATATAATTCTCTCAGAGGAAAAACACCTCGAGAGGCACAAGTCAGAGTGCTGGGGAGTGCTTTCTACTTGCCGGACACCGGACTGCCTAGAGCCTGTCCTGCACGTGGTAGCTGCTCTCTCATTAGCATGGCAGGTTTCCCATCTGAACTGTCGCTTTCTAATTTTTCCACGATTTTTTGTATGAACCCCTCGGGGTGGTAACTTATAGAACGAGTGGCGGATGGGTTAAAAATAGGTGCTGCAACCTGAAATCATGCTAGACACAATTCTAGTTATGGTAAATTGCAATTAATTGCTATATACGTAACACGGGTAATGAAGTAATGATATTTTTCGGCTTGAAGTAATGATATTTTTCGGTTCCAGGTGCGGTTAGCTCTTTGAGAAGGTGGGTTTTTAGTGGGTGGAAATCCCACACCACAAGTCAGGCTGACCTGGGTGCCTAAAGATTTTTTCCTGCCTACAACCAAAAAAAAAAAAAAAAAAAAGGCGCGAAGAGGTTATTTCGGGTATTATGGGTGACCCGGAAACTAATGTATCAAATCGGAACACCAAGTCAAAGACGTCCTTGCTAATTAGTCGATGTGTTACAATTTTTACTAGACACTCAAAAAATAAACAGCAACATTAATCTCACCCAGTTGAGGTGTGGGCGGAAATAAAAAAATCATGGGGATTTGAACCCTTCATTTAATATGTTTAGATAAAATGACACTAAATACCATAATGTTTCTTCTTCTTGAAATATGCCTTTCATGATTGATAATCTCAATTCTCGGATTAGCAAATCAGTGAAGAGAAAACGATTCACCAGAGGGAAAATTTCGTACTGAAAAGTCATCAGGTTTTCGACGTGCAATTTATAAGGATGTAACAAATGAGACGAGAGTGTTAACACGGGAAGCAAATCTAATGGAGTAAATCGGAGCGAGGAGTATAATGCGAAGGAGTTGGGTACAAAAGAAATTAAGGATAAATGTTACCTTTGTGCAGTGAAGTATATGAAGCACCTACCTACACTTTTTTCCTTGTGACGTCAGGACGGAATCCTTTTGGGTATGAAATTTTTTATTACGAATTAAAAAAAGCACCGAAAAATGTAATGTACAACCAAAAGGGCAGACCGTCCCTAAAGATGGACTTTCAACAAATCAGTCAAACTTGAGGAACAGTAGGTATACCTTTTTTGAACATTGTGTTTATATTAGATATCCTAATGTGACTTTATTATTGAAACCCTTTTATAAGTCTAGGATTCAAAAATTCAAAAAAGTTTATTCAAAAAAGTTTATTTAAAAGAGGTAAATGGGAAGTTTTTGATAGCTCAGATCATTTTTTTTACCTCGAAATTTTTGAAACCTGGGGCCGGGTTCCAGAAATTGCCACGTGTATTAAGTCCATAATTGGCAGTGCATTTTTCTTACATTTGATAATGCATTTTTTTAAATTTGTAAAATCTATAATGCACATGAAATTGCCTTAATCGACATAGATGAATTGAGACGCACACTATATTTTGCTTGAAATAAAAATTTACTCTCAAGTAAATTCAAACAATAGCCAGACGTACCGTACCGTACGATCTTCATTTCATCTTCAAGTTTCACGCTAGAAGGATTTTAATTTTTTTTTATAATATATATTATATTTTTATTAATAAAAATGTGTTTAAAAAATCAGGCTAAGCGAGAGAGAGAGAGTCAGAGAGAGAGAGAGAGAGAGAGAGAGCAAATTTCTGAAATCCTCAGGTACCTACCTACATTGTTAATTGAGTTCAATACCCATGCGCGGATATAGCCCTCTTATACTGGGGGGGCACAATCGCACAATACTACTAACTAGCGGGTTGCACCCGCCGCTTCGCAAGCCACACACACACAAACGCACCCCCCCCCCCCCACACACACAATGCACCCCCCCCCCCCCACACACACAAATGTCAATATTTTTCGTGTCACCCATCCATTTCTTGTCCTTACTGGAGCCAAGAATGGCTCATCAGAATTTCGCGATCAATATATTATGTCAAATGAAGACTCCAACCCTTGCAAAAACATTCTCGCTTTGAGTTAATAATTCGTCACGACATATTTCGAGAAAAAATGTCATTCAGGTCAAAAAAACGTAAATTATACTTTTTGTTTACCCATCCATTTTATGTACTTACTCAACGTAGCTCAAGAACGGCTCATCAGAATTTGGTGATTGATATCTCAAATGAAAACTTGAACCCTTGCTTAAAACTTTCTCTTTTTGGGTTGAAACGCCGCAGCCGCCGTGGCGCCGTCACGACGAATTTTGAGAAGAAAAAAAATATCATTTCGGTCGAAAAATGTGATTTTTTTGTGTCACCCATCCATTTTTTGTCCTTACCCCGTGTAGCTGAACCCTAGAGATATATTCCCTGATCCAAATGGACCTATAGGTAAAATTTCAGGTTTCTCGGACAATCTGTGTGGATTTGCAACTTTATTATTAATTTAGTTATTTCTTATTGGTCTTAGAATTGGGAATCATTTTGGGTCCCGTGCCCCCCTAACTTATTGAGATCTTTTTTTTACGGGATTAGTCTTAGAATTAGGAATTATTTTGGGGCCCGTGCCCCCCTAGCTCATTGAGATCTTTTTTTTTACGGGATTAGTCTTAGAATTGGGAATTAATTTGGGGCTCGTGCCCCCCTTAACTCATTGAGATCTTTTTTTTTACGGGATTAGGTATAATGAAATTTGAGAAACACCACTTATCGAAAAAATCTGGGGGGGCACGTGCCCCCCGTGCCCCCCCCTATATCCGCGCATGTCAATACCTAATTGAGGCAACGTTTACATAAAAAAAATAGTTTAATTTCTTCGTTTTCTCAGTAGGTATAATAATATTTCAGTCAATGGAAGGCTCTTTTGTAGCCAGCGTCGATGTTACGTTGAATACACCTGTTCTCATTCTATCACTGAAGTTAAGCAACATAAAGCGAGCTTAGGACTTAAATCGGTGACCATTCAATTCGAACCCTCGTGATGCTGGCTATTCCCGGTAGATCCAGAGTTCGCGGCGGGAAAAGACAAGTTATCTTCCCATTTGGGATTTTGACCACATAATAATACGTCTTGGGCTTACTGCTAGAAATATTCGACTCATTAGTCCTAGTCGGGCAGAATAAATAAGGCGATACTATAATAATATTATTATTATTCCTGGCCCCTCTCAGGTTTGCAACAAAGTTAGACATAATGATGTCGAAACAAAACTGCAGTTAAGAAAAAAGAAGAGTTAAAGATTAAGAGTGTAAAAATGGAAAGAAATTTTAAGTGGGTAAAGAAAAAATGAAAACTAAGATGAAAAAGGGAAAGATTAATAATAATGTTTCAAATTGAAGAGAATTAGAATGACGTAAAAATATGGTGGAGATATAATGAGAAAAAGTTCTTTATTAACAAAAATAATTGTTGTTGAAATTTTATCCTCTCTCTCATCGAATTTTCCGTATAACGGTATAACATACATTACATACAATGAAGTGTATTTATTTAATATTCATAAGATTAAAAGATATCGATTTAAGTTCTAAGTGATAAAAAAAACACAAAGTACTAAGTTACGAATACACCTGTGGTCGTTGTAAGACTTGAATTACGACAGCATTTGCTTACAAAGTAGTGGGGTACGGGTACAATAAGTAGGGTAAAAAAAGAATATACATTATATAACAGTACAGAAGCAATATTATGTATAGTGAGACAGGGAAAACACGATGGTGGAGAGAGAAATAGGGAGGTAGAAAAGTAGGAAGAAATTATACATATAGCAGCAACTTTCATACAAATAGATAAATGTTATCAATGTACTTTCAGAACTAGAGACTTAGAAGCCTTGGTATATAATTACTAGAAGAGAGAGAGGGATAGATAAATAAGTATAGAAAATGAACTTTTATGTTTTGAAATTAGGAAAAAAAAACAATGCCAATTATGGACACAATATTTCCTCGGGATGTATACACGTGATTGTTTCACATTGCCAAAACAGACAGACGGACGAAAAACCAAATTTGCTCAGGAGGTTATGAAAAGTCCAGAAATACGAAAAAATTTGAAATCGGAGCAAAAAAAATATTTTTTTTTACAAAAACGAACACAATACTTCCGATTTCTAATATTAGAAATTTCTCGGAAGTAACATTAGATTTCATTAGAACCTAACTTCAGAAATTATATTTAGTTTGTTCTAGTCTGCTAAAAAAAGAGAGAGAAAGTGAGAGAATGTTAGAGATCAAGAGAAAAAATCAGCGCAAAAGATGGTAAGTGATAAGGACAAATGTCAAAAAGGTGAAAAAATAAGTCGAGAAAAAAGAAAACATAAAAGAAGATGGAAAAATGTTGAGATGGATAGATAGTACAAGTGAGAATGAGTAAGACGGGGAAGAGAAGAGAAAAAGATTCATTTGTGAGAAATGTGATGAAGTGAGATATACATATTTAATGCTCTTGAAGCAAGCTAAAACTTTTATCTTAATTAAAATAAAATAAGTGCAAGGTAACTGTGTTAACCATATACAATATATACATACATATTATAGCTATCTGTCTTGGGACAGTAACGGTCACAAAAAATAAAGCTAAGTAATAAGCATCTTTCGATGGCAGTAAAATGATCTGGATATGTTAAAGTGGTATTGCTATCAATAATAATAATTTATTTAATACACCTGTAATGCCCTTAAGAACACTGAATTTAAGCAACTTTCATTGAATCTAGTAATTGGTAAATGTCCAATTGTCCACTGCACGAAAGTCTAACCGACGTGATTCTGGATATTTCTAGCCCAACCAAGGCTGGGTAAGGTTTGTGTGGGTTACTAAAAAAAAAAGTTCAATTGTATATTTTACAATAGTAGGTGCTCTTTTCAGATGATTAGTTACAAAATGAACCTAGAGTAATTTTAATCATGCAAATAAGAAGTGCATAGTTAGTTCCGCTAAAATTATGCAAGTTTATGAAAAGTTGAGTTCCTCTCCTCTTGAGATCAGGGAGTTTAAATTACAAGACCCATTCCCCGTCCAAATTTCGACGCTTCAACAACTTTTCTAGTCGCTCCGTATTAATTTTTCTTTTTCAGTGAAAATAGTGCTTCAATCATACCAATTTTTTGCATACAGTTTCCTTTTAGTGCGCGTATGGGTTTGTATAAGCACTAGTGCGAAAAAGTGCATTAATAATACAGTTTTTTACCATTTCAGGTGTCCTCAATACCCTCCTTCTTATACTTTGCATGAAATGTTAGCTTTAACTTTTTATTTCCCTCACCGTTGCTATTAGCAGCAGCACATTATCTCCTAGTTCATAGTGGAAAACTAGTTATAAGATTTAGTGCTAAAGAGTACATTATTCATACAATTTTTTATCATTTTGGGTGTCTTCTACGCTCTATAGATTTTCCTGTACGAAAAATGTTATCTAAAATTGTTTATTTTTCCTCACCGTTGCTATTAGCAACAGCTAACTAATTTCTCCTCCAACAGTTGTTTACATCGTTCCTGTGGCTCCCGCCGTTTTTATTTTTGAACCAGCTACTTCATTATGAAATACCAAACTACGATTTTTTCTTTCAGCTCTGTTATGTTCAATTCAGAGTGTTTTTGCTTTCAGCTTTCCTTTGTATACTCTATCTAGGTGTTTTAACACTAAACGTATTAATTAACCTAGAACCAACCTGATTACCTCTCTTGTATTATATACCTCGTTACTTCATTACCTTTGATACCAAGTTATTAAATTTTATTTAATATGAGTTACTCAAAAACTCTTAAGAATTCGTTCTCTTCTTACTCTTCATTCTCTCGTCCTACCTACTCTGGCAGGGCCGGTTTCAATAGAAATTCCTCTCAGACTCCTGGATCTCAGGTAGAAAATCTTTATTTATCTAGAAAATGCGGATTTTCTTTACCATTTGATCCGGATATATCAATGGATAAATATCTATGTGCAGTAGGAGACTTGATAGGAGATAAAACCATTGTGTTTGCTGGAAAAAATAACGACCAAATTAAAATTTATCTAAAAAGTGAATTAGATGTCAGTAAATTTTATGATAATCATCCCCAAGTGATAATTAACACTAAACCATTCATGGTACAAAAGTTGGTTGACAACGGATATAAGATAGCTCTCTGTTGTGTGGAACCAGGTATTCCTGACACTTTATTAATTGAGGAACTATCCAAATTCACTAAAGTGATTTCTAACATGAGATTTCTCAGCCTTGGATCACGTAGTGAGAGATTTGGTCATGTAATAGGGTTTAAAAGACAAGTGTTTGTTGATTCAATTGACGATCTACCCAATTCATTCAATATTTTTTATGAAAATATTAATTACAAAATATTTATTGTGATTGATCGAGTTAGATGTTTTCAGTGCAATGCCGAGGGGCATTTGAAAAATAAATGTCCTAATGTCATGGAAAGCACTGAATCCGATAGTGTTCACACTTCTGATGTTAATCAGGCCACAAAAAAATCGGTTCAAGACCGTATAACCTCTATTGAATCCAGCAATGTTAAGACTCAGCTGGAAAATAAACAAAGTGAAAATGCTTTCACCAATTTATTTGTTCCAAGCTTTGGTATTAGGAATAGGGCAGCCGTACTATCGTCTCAACCAGATGATATCACGGCCTCAAAACTTCCTCCTCCTCTCACAACTGAATCTTCTGATTCTGATTTTCTATCCACCCCTCCTCAACCAGAAGTAAAAGATCCTGTTGAGACTTCAACGGAAATTACTAAAACTGCTACATCTCCTTCTGATGAAACAGCCAAAGTCAATATGTCTGTTGATCCTTTGGCTGACAAGACAAAAACTTCTGTTATCAATACCAAAGCTTCGTCCGATTCCCACATAGAGAAAGGCACGAAGCGACAACATGAACAGTCCCCACCGCCAGATAAGGGAACTGATAAGAAAGCTTGCCCTTACCCTAATATAAATGGTTTAGACTGCCTCATTCCTGTTATTGAGGCCCATGTTCCCTCAGTAAAGGCGGATGTTATTTTCAATGTTATGAATGACGTAAGAAACTTCCAGGCTCAGAAAAAGCTTGAAATTATTTCTGACAAGTATGATTTGCAACCGAATGATTTCATTACAGTGCTCTCAAAGATCTTGTCTGGTTGTAATGAGTCTCATTCCGTTCCCACCAAAATCGTTAACCGTATAAAAAATTTAAAGAAAGCTCTCACAAGTGCCATGTTGGAAAATGGCTCTTTTGATCTATCACAAACATAATTTTTTCATTACCACCATTTTTTTTTTTTTTTTTTTTTTTTTTTTCCTTTAAACTTTTCCTCCTCTATTCCTGTTGAGCAACCTCAAACCTCAGTTCTCCCATACTCCCTTGAAAAAAAAAAAAAAAATAATAATAATAATAAAAAAAAAAAAATTAAAAACGTAATAAATTATGTCATACTGTCACATACTTAGTAAGTTGAGACAATTGAGTGTTCCTGTTCCCTCTCTACTACTTCCTCAAGATTCCTGGTTTCATCCAGTCTAAATTCAACATGACTGGCAGATGGATATCAAGGCGTGGCGTCTTAATTGTCTTTGCCGTAGTGATTCTTTCCTCTAGTCTCAAACCTACATCTAATTCAGTACAGGAGTTTGAATATGAGATACAGAATATAAGGCCCCCATTCAACCCGTAATTGCCACTTAATAAAAAATATATTTATCAAGAAATCAATCCACCATCATCATAAATTACCAAAACAAAATATCTACATGCGTTGCATAAAGGCCACTGACGAATACCCACTGTATAGTTTCCCCAGTAATATATATTTACAATTATAATGTACCTTTATTGGAAGAAAGGTACTTCCTCTCACTATGTGCCTATCTATGATTATAACCGTCGAGAAATCCTCATTACATTGTAACACTAATATAATATGGTGCTTATGAACTATGACACGTATAATATATATTTAATACGTCCAAGATCATCAAATTATCCTGAACCAGCCCTCGCCACTGGTATCCATTCTCCCTGCATCTTCAAGACCGTCTCTCATTCCTGCTCTCTAATTCTCTATTCCTCAAGAATCCTGGACAGTACAACTTATTGTATGTGACAAAAAAAAAAAACAAAACAAAACAAAACAAAAAAAAAAAAAAAACAAAAACAAAACAAAAAAAAATCAAAACAAAAACAATAAAATATTTTATTCTAAGGAGTATGGGATTTTAATAATAGTCTCATATCAACTCTACATAAGTATTAATTATGTTAATTGTTCTTTTTTTTTTTTTTTTTTCATCAACTTAAAAAAATAATGATGTATAATTTTTTATCATCTGTTTGGAATCTTTTTAATTCCCACCTTATTTTTGTTCCTCACCCTCAATTTTTCTGTGATAGATCATAAAAATATGTCTAATATTGTTCTCCAATGGAACATTAATGGTCTAATATCCCATATTCATGAGCTCAAATGTTTGATTAGAAAATTTTCTCCTTTAGTTATTTGTATCCAAGAAACTCACCTATTGCCAGACAAAGATCCTCAAATCAGGGGTTATAATTTATACAGGCAAGATTTTACAGGTGGATCTATTGCTTGCGGTGGTGTGTGCATTTTTGTTCACGATTCTTGCTTTTCTGAGGAACTGCAGATTGTTTCGAACTTACAATGTATCGCCATCAAAGTTAAATTTCCCCACTATAACCATTCAGTATCCATCTGTAACATCTATGCAGCAAATACGGCTCAATCTGTTCGACTGAGCGAGCCTGATCTGACTTGTATCAAAACTCAAATTTCAAGCCCTTTTCTTATCCTGGGAGATCTGAACGCTCATAATCCATTATGGGGTAGTACCTCTCTATCAAGAGCAGGAAAAGAAGTAGAAAAGTTCATACTTAATCATAATGACATTAATCTTTTAAACACTGGTTCTAATACCCATTATAACTTGTCCTACCTATCTGAGTCAGCAATTGATCTCACCCTTTGTTCACCCTCACTTTTCTTAGACCTCAAGTGGAAAGTGACTGATGATCTTTGTTTTTCTGATCATTTTCCTATCCTTCTCTCACATGAATTACCTGTTCCTCTTCATGCTAACACTCAGTTACCCACTATTTGGAATTACGGAAAGGCCAAATGGGATCTCTTCCAATCAAATATTAACTTCGACTTTATTCAGGAGAACCTCACACCTCATACAACACAAGAAATAGATAGTATATTATCAAACATTAATACTAATATAATTAATGCCGCCAAGACTGCAATCCCCACCAAAAACCTTCCTCCTAATCGTTTACCTATACCTTGGTGGGATGATGAACTTAAGAAAGTTATTAAAGACCGTAGAAAATGGCTTCGCAAAGCAAGACGTGATCCTACCATGGAAAACAAAATTGCTTTCAAGAAAGCCAGAGCCATTGCCAGAAAAACCTTAAAAGAAAAAAAAAGTAAAAGTTGGAATAATTTTCTCTCTTCCATCGATAGGTCAACCAGTTCAGGTGAAATGTTCCACAAAATGAATAAACTGCGTGGTAAATATTCCCCTCGGCACATAGCAGCTCTAAGGGACCCTACTGACCCTAACAAGTTGAACCATGATGCAGTAATCATAGCAAACACTCTAGCCTCTCAATTCGCTTCTGTTTCGTCAAATTCGAACTATTCAGACGAATTTTTGAGATACAAATCGAATTGTGAAACTAATCCACTTGTGTTCAACTGTAATAATGTACATGGTTATAATACTCCATTTACATATAATGAGCTGTCTTTAGTACTATCTACTTGTTCTTCTAAAGCCGCCGGTCCTGACGGAATATCATTTGTATTACTAAAGAATTTACCTTTTGAAGCACTACAAAAACTATTAATATTTTTCAACGCAATTTGGACTTCGGGGTTTCTTCCCACAAATTGGGGTGAAGCACTGATAGTTCCAATATTGAAACCAGGCAAAGATAAAAATTATCCTGTTAGTTACAGGCCGATTTCATTGCTGAACTGTAGTGGTAAGTTACTAGAAAAGATGGTAAATAAGAGATTATTTTGGACATTAGAAAAGAACAATGTACTGAATAAGTATCAAAGCGGTGGGCGGCTCAAGCGCTCAACCATTGATAACTTGGCCATTCTTGAGAATGAGATCGCTAAAGGACTCTCTAAAAAAGAACATACAGTGGCGGCGTTTTTGGACTTACAAAAGGCTTTTGACGTTACCTGGAGATGGAAAATCATTAAAACTCTTCAAACGTTCGGAATTGATGGTTTTATTTTGAAATATCTGAATAATTTTTTGAACAATAGATATATTTACGTTAAATGTAACGGCCTCATTTCTGAAAAATTCTATCTCGAGAACGGTATAGTCCAAGGCTCGTCACTGAGCCCATTGCTCTTTATTGTCTTTATGAATGACATTTTTGATGTCATTAGTGCTCCACTCAAAAGTCTTTTATTTATAGATGATCTCCTAATCATTGCACGAGATAAGAACATTGATACCTTGATCGAGCGTTTTCAACATACACTAGATGATATCCAGAAGTGGTCTTCACTTAATGGTACTAAATTTTCTACAGACCCTGGTAAATCAGTGTGTGTTGATTTTAATAGATTGAGGAAAAATGTACTACCTATCTTATCTTATAATGGCTCACCGCTAAAATTTGTTACTAACACCAAATTCCTTGGATTGACATGGGACTCGAAAATGACCTGGATATTTCATATTGATAATGTCAAAAAGCGTGCAATTAACTCACTTTGTGCTTTAAAGATGGTCAACAACAAGACATGGGGTGTCCGTCGTGAAGTACTTTTGAAACTTTACCAGTCTTACTGTTTACCCATCCTTGACTACGGATGCTTTATCTACGGCTCTGCTAAGGATAACGTACTCAGTAAGCTGAACACAGTTCACCACACTGGTATCCGCATAGCCACTGGAGCTCTTCGTTCTAGTCCAGTCGTAAGTCTGTATGCGGATTCAGGTATACCACCTCTTTCACTCAGGAGATCCAAACTCTTGATGCACTATGTTTCCAAAGTCAGAGCTTCTCCTTTCAATCCTGTTCAAAAATGCTTGTTTCACGATGATACATCGTATTTTGACCTTAACTCAAAAAAGCCAAAAGCTATATGTATTCGTTACGCTGAGATATGTAACTTCAAAAACCTCCTTACCTCCAGTGACGTTATACCTTACATAAGACCGGCCCCACCTTGGTGTTCATCTGTCCCTACTGTTGACCTGACTTTGGCTGTTGGGAAGAAAAATGAAACGGCTCCCATCTCTTACCAAAGTAATTTTTCTCTCCTTCTAAACACAAAATACTCAGATCATGTCAAATGTTTCACTGATGGATCCAAAACTTTAAACATGACAAGTTGTGCGTATAGTATCAACGGTACTGTATGCTCTAAACTTTTAAATTCTCTAAACTCAATTTTTTCAGCTGAGCTATTGGCCATTTATCTTTGTCTGAAAGCACTTTTAAATAAAAATGTCACCTATTCTGTTATTATATCAGATTCTAAGAGCGCACTCCTGGCTCTTTCTGACCCTCACTCTCCTAACCCACTAATTTGTAACATACACTCTATATGGAGACAATTGAAAACGCAAAATAATGATATAACTTTCATGTGGTGTCCATCTCACTGTGGTATCAAAGGAAATGAAGTAGTTGATGAAGCTGCTCGTAATCCAGACAACTCATCAGCATTAAAAACATGTACACCTGAAGATTTCAAACCTTTTATCGCTCAAAATATTAAAAAAACTTGGCAAAATCAGTGGAATTCAATACCTAGCACCAACAAATTGAAAGCCATAAAGGCTACCATTGACAGGTGGGAAACCTCAAACCAGAAGAACAGGACTCGGGAAGTGGTTTTAACTCGCATGAGAGTCGGCCATACCCGAGTCACACACACCTATCTGTTCACTAGATCCGAACCTCCAATCTGCCAATGTGGTGAGCGCCTCACTGTTAGGCATATTATGTCCTGTCCCCGTCATCAACGGATTCGCTCCTCCTTATCAGTACCTCCATCACTTCTAGATGATAAGGAGGGCAACCAGTCACTGTTTGAATACCTTAAAAAAATCAACATGTATCATCTTATTTAAACCATGACGGGGAATGGCACGAATGACGACTAAGTCGTTAAAGTGCAATAATAAAAAAAAAAAAAAAAAAAATTACAAGTATCTCGTAGCGTGTCTGTTTCAATTAAGCTAGATTAAAAATCCTCTAGTTCGCTTTCTTATTCAATTTTCCTCTCCAAACAGAATGAAAGCTGAAAATTCATAAATTTTAATTTCGTTCCTCTTACTCCATTTTTCACAAGAATAAATTAGCTCCACGGTCAGGAGTACGAATTAAAATTCTCTAAGTAGCCGTTTTAATTTATCCTTTATTTCATAGTCATTATTGAGTGAAAAGATCTTAGCTCCGGCTTATTTGCACACGAAGTAATGAGAAATAAACGTTATTATAGGAACGGGAATTATTTTATTGCAATAACGAGATCACATTACTGCCGCGCCGCGCCGTGTCGTATAATTTGTACTCCTTATACCTGGTCCGTTTTCCTTATTAAATTTTCACACTATACCCCCCCTTCTATCTCATAAAATAAGAAGGCAGAAAAATGAACATAGCACTTTATTGTCTTTTAATTTTTACTTTGTTCTCTATTATTAAAATATTGCTATTTTTTTTTTCTTTAAATAATAAGGTTTCAATTATTTTATGAGAATTACTACTTTCAGATGACGCCACGACAGAATTTCAGGCATCTAACTACCTATTAGCTTATGAATTTCCCTTCAGTATGCTTCCAGGTTGCAGCTCATTACAAACAAACAGATTTCAACATAATAACACTTTCTATTACTCAAAGTGTCACTGTGGCAGAGCGAGTTAGCGCGCTAGGCATTGCACACATGGTGACCTGGGTTCGATTCCCAGCGGGGGAGGATTTTTTCTGCTCTGTACTTGGATGTTCGGGGTCCACTCATACCTAATCAAATCAAATCAAATCAAATTATATTTATTCGTTTTCATTTTTTTTTTACAAAAATTATGAATATCGTCAATTTAAATTTAAATTATAGACAGGCACAGTGAAAATGTAAATATATGTGCGCAAAGTAATTGTAATAATAATAATATAAAAATAAGCATTTTGCAATTCTTAGAAAATAAGATTAAAGGTAAGTGACATCAGTGTTCCTCTAAATATTCATTTATGGAGTAAAATGGATGTAATAATAGATAGTTTTTTAATTGTTTTAGGAAGTATGTCTTCGATTTTGTTAAACAAGATTTTATTTCAGATGGTAATGCATTGAAGAAAATTTTGCCCATAGTGAATGGTCCTGTGGAAGTTTTATGGAAATGAAACGTATCTCTTTGAAAATCATTTTTATTTCTGAGTTTATAAGATGTGATATCTTTAACACACTTGTGTTGTTTAAGATCATCACCTCGTGAGGAAAAATGAGTAGCTGCTTTAATGTGAAGCAGCGACCAGTGGCAGAATCTTAGGCAAAAAAAAATAATACAAGATATTGTAAATTAAAGTGGTAAAGTCCTATGACTCTGCGCTACCCACTAAAATTGTGACATAATAACACAAAGAAAAAGCATTATTATTATTATTATTATATTATTACTCAAATAACAACAAGGTGGAAAAAATGATAGTGAAAAGAAATAAACAAGACACAACAATGCTATCGTGAACAAGTAAGTTCCAAGTGCCTAACTATGCAATATGCATAGGTACATATAAAAACCAAGGGATAAATCATAAAAATGTCTTCCAAAGGTAATGTTGTCTTTTAAGACTGACTTTCCACCAATCACAGCGCATCATATGTCGAATATGAGCAATCTTCCGTTGAATTCGTTGTCTGAAAATTTCATTTTTATGCACCCCTTACATCTTTTAGTTATGCAATGTGCAATATCATAGTTAGTGGAGGTTGCGTTACTCCCTTTTAACCTACTTTGAAGTGTTAGATTAAAATTATTTTAACAGATATAACTGCAAGCTAGATAAATATAAAACCTCTGTCCCCATCTCTCTCTATTACTCTCTTCTCCTCTCTCTCTCTCTCTCTCTCTCTCTCTCTCTCTCTCTCTCTCTCTCTATCTCTCTCTCTATCTCTCTCTCTATCTCTCTCTCTCTCCCTCTCTCTCTCCCTCTCTTCTTATCAGCTTCATTAGTGAGGTAACGATGTAGATTGCACAATTGTAATTGGAATAATTGCTCAAAACTCGGCTGTAAAATAATAATTACCTTTGATGACAAGTGAATAATTATTTCCCTTTGCTGATGTAATTAAAATAGTGCACATAATGCTATTGTTGTATCTGTAGGAATTATAATGAAGCACAATTGTACAAATGGCATTTAATTATTTCAGCATACAACATGATTATTCAAAAAATTATTGATGTTGAATATATTGAACATATACATAACTAAAACATAAAAGTTATATATTTTTTTTGAGATTTACTGTCCCCATAAAAAAATTCATACACTAAATACATATTCATGCAAAATGTCATTGAATATACCTACCTATATTTTTTCCAGGTTATTTCCACAAAAGCGCCTACGCACTAAAGTATTTCACATAAAAAAAATTGTTTTCATTTATAAATTAATGTCAATAACAGTCTGTATAAACAAGTTAAAGAGTATATAAATTTACAGCTCTCAAATGATAACATGCTTGCTAAATTTCAAAATCATTCGATGGAGCAAAGTATACTGTAATTACCATAGTCGAAACTAGTATTTTTAATTATTTTTTTACTGCGTGTGTTAGTCGGGATGGAATGAAGATAGATTCGGGGAAAAGTATAGGACAGGAAATATAACTCGTGTCTTTAAAATAGCACAATCCGGAGGGGACGTATACAAGCTAAACTTTTGCGTGGAAAAGTAAATAAAATGTGACAGTTTAAAAGGTTGAAGTACTCTATCCAACAGGCAAATTTATTTTTAGGTTGCAGAATTGCAGATAAGCAACCAGAAAAATAAAAAAGTCCCAAGAAGTATGCTCCAGAGATGTTGAGTAATAGAGAAAGGTCTAAAAACGAACTTTTTTCATTCTTCTGGTGGATTATTTTTGTCTCTAGAGATTTGCTGCAATCAAAGGATGGAAATTCCATCTCCAGGGCCATATTATGAAACAGGATTAAATATCTTTGTTAATCCAAACCACTATCACTTAACAGCTGATATAAATGCGCTGTGATTGATTGAAATTCTCACCATAGGGCGTGTCGAACAGGGTAAAAACCAATTTTTAATTCTGATAATACATTATAGGTACATTACAATATCCTTGTCCTTTCCTTTGAGTACAAAGAACATACAATCGCAGAAACAATAGCTTACATTAAAGCCCAAAAATGATCAAAACAGGTTTGAAAAAAGGTAAAATACAGGGCAAAAATTACTAAAAATATTATAAAAATGTAGTACATATAGTATTCCTTGTTAGACAACATGCATCACAGTTCTACATGATATTGTTATACATGCTTTATTTATATAAAAAAAGATGCATTCCCCCTTTACCGTAAATTAGAACATAATCTTGTCTCACAGAATAGAGACAATTTCCGGAGCACGGAAGTTCCTACCAAAAACCAATATCCTGATAAGGTCAACAAAAGGAAATGTTTCAATCTCGTACAACGAGGAAATGAAATTGACTTCTAATAAACGCACGGTGAGATCTGAGATCTCATAGACTAATAAAGGACAGAGGCAATAAATCAAAGATATACAACACAAATAACATATCAATGATGTAAATCCGACTAGGTATGTGGTAGTGAGGACGCACATAAGCTTACGCAGAGAGAGAAAAAACAGGTAAAATGAAGAAGAAAAAATTGACGTGTTTCTAAAGTTAAGCAACATCGTACAGAAGGAATGGAGTTAAAAATTCATGGGTTCACAGTGATATAATTTTCGGCAGGCTCCATGAGGTTGATAACAATATCAAAGACAGCTGAACAGCGATTGAGCCCCTGTCGTGTCGTAGCATGACCATAATAAAGAAAAAAATCAAACCTGTCTTAGTCAAACAAATTCCTTGTTTGGGGCTCTAACATCCGATCTCATGTGGGACTTCAGATAAAGTGTCCTCAACGATTGAACTCTAGGATTCTTCATGGTATTTCAACGGAGTGAGAAGAATACAGAAATAAATAACAAGAGCTACAGCTATTATGATCCATAAAACCATTTTCCTTTTGCATAGCACAGAAAAGTTAAAGCATAAAAGGTGATTTCTCTTCGCTATTCTGTTATACCGAATAAATCATTGATATAGAATAAAATATTGACACTAATATTATAAATATGTATATGAATACGCACTGAAAGAAGGTAATACGTAAGAAGAAGCTGCCAAAAACCGTAAGTTAAAAAAAGTTTGCCGTCGACGTGTTCGAACTACAAAAAAAAGAACAATAATAAAGTTTGTTCACTTCTGGCTTTCTATTTTTTGTGGCCAAAAACTTGCCACGAAAACTTGGCAATCAAACAAAAGTTTTTGCAAGGAAAACAGGGAAAACTTTCTATTGAAATTGTCTTTTTTAAGATAGGTACCTTATATGACTTTGGAGAATTATTGGGATGTAAAAAGTTATACACATTTAATAGCATCATTATTTGTAAAGTGAAAGTCTGTTTTTCTTTGCTCAATAAAGCTAATTCTAGTGGCTAGAGCAGAATTATAGGGCTTTCTCTTAACCTTTAAACCTTATTTTCCCACAATACCAACACTGGTTCCTGCTCCCATCAAAACAGCTACTCATTTTTCTTCACAAGGCGAGAGTAAACCCCTTAAATTCCGAAGTACAGAGCCGAAAATTCCGACTCCTCTAGAAATCAAACCTAGGTCACCCTACGTATACAAGCCTAGTGCGCTACTCTACTCGCCCACGGGGACTAAGATAATAATAAAACCTGGAAAGAACGGAAAAGTTTTCTAGCAATATTGTGACGACTGAAAAAAGTTCAGAGCTAAAAAACACATCATCTGTCCCAGCCTCTTTATCTCCTCCAGCAATCAAAGCCAGCGGAGAATAATCGCGGATTTGAAACTTGATGAGAAACGGAAGAACCTCATGAAAGATTCAAACGAACAATGGAAAACGGCGCAAGTGGACATTTTTTCCCCCCTCTTTTTTTCCAACAGTAGTGGGTACTACGAAAAATACAATAGAGATGATGATGATTATTTTCAGGATGATTTTTTAAAAACAATTCAAATGATGATTGCTGTAATGATAATAAATTTTAGTCTGGCTTAGACTTATAAACTCCGGATGAAGCAAAAAAAAATCACTCGGTTGTATGAATTTGTATGAATGCGACCAGTGGAGCCATTACGAACAAGGACTAATGTTTGCCAAAATGATAATGACTATTAAAATAATGTGGTGCTACATAACACAAACCACAACAATAACGCACCGTAGATATTTGAATAAATAGCCACCAGCAGCGGCGTTGTTGGGATGAAGAGAAGGCGATATTTTATATCAAGTTTGTCAAATGAGTGAAATGAGCTATTATTACTGGGATTAGGAGTCCCTGTATTTTTCACTAAAGTTATAAACTTATGTTAAAGCAAATACTTGTTTATGAACCGAGAATTTCGCCTGAGCAATGTCTCAAGCAAGGTTTTTATCCAATAATATTAAAGGAAATCATGCTTGAGACATTGCTCCGACGGTATTTTCTGTTCATAAATACGACTGTTAGTAGAGTAGGTCGACGAACCTAACCATACGAATGCCAAACATAACAATATGGAATTCATTTTTAACCGATTCACTGGTCAGTACGACACACACTATGAAGTAGCCATGGTCAGTTGTGATCATGTCCTTTCGGTATAATACTCGTAGATAGTTCAGTACAGAACTATACAGAGATGAACTGAGAGTATACAATGTCCACAACGTACGCCCTATGAATGTTAATCATACCTGCTTATTCAGTGTTCAGTGTTCACCCAGGGTCCATTATTCACGTCCGTGGAATAACTTACTGTATTCTGCCCGGTGTTGACTCGGACTAAGGTCACATAGGAATCATAGGATGCATATACTTGTACAATAATTATACGTACGTATCTTTCAGTTGGACTGAGGACAACAAAATATTCAGCGGGAAACACCATTGCGACAAAATTTCTGTTCAGCACTTACTTTCCTAGTCCATGTGTGATGTCATGGTGGTGGAAGGATTGATATGGGTGAACCCTTTGGACGCCCAGAACCAGTGTTCTGGGCTCCTTCCATGTCCAGTGTGTAGTGTATGGTGTATGTGTAGTTTGTTGAAATTATTTTAAAAATTTAAAAATATTTCTTAAAATTTGTTTGGAATTTTAAAATTCACCGTACTTATTCAAATTTGATGTTCAGCAGAAATCATTTGATTCATTTGTGTTCAACATCAAAAGAAGAGAATGTATTTCTGTACGGATGATAGGTACATAGTATTTCTTCATGTTATTGTGTTACAATTTTAGCAAAAAAAAAAAAAAAAAACAATGAACACACCATTTGTCTAAGTAACTCTTTGCTTTCCTTCATAAATATCTTTGGACTCCAAATCGGTCGGGAATGAGTCAACCTTTGAGATTACTTAGTTAAAGCAAAAAATGAGAATAAGCTATAGTTAATAGGTACTTAATCGTATGTATGTAGGTATTATTTGTGTATTATATATTATGAGCTCTTCCAATTCTATAATAGGTAGAAATAATGTATAACGATAAATTAGCATGTAAAATACCTACTATACCTCAGAATCATAAAATATGCATTCATTATGTATATAAATAAATATATATAACATTACTATGTATTGTTTACGTACCTAGTATACCTCAAAGCTCTTAGTAGAGTATGCATGGGTGCACAACACTCCTACATTAGTATGCTAATTAAGCTGATGGGCATTCAGAGAGGGACAGGGAGGGAGGGAGAGTGGGAGAGAGGGAGGGAGAGAGAGAGAGAAGAGAGAGAGGAGAGAGAGAAGAGAAAAAGGAAATAAATAAAGAAAAAGAGTATGAGATGGAGATAAAAAGTGAAAAGAGACGGGTAGATGAAGAAATAGGAGGATAGAGACAAAGTGGAGGGGAAAGAGAGGAAAGTTAATTAAAGCTTTCTTGAGTTGAGAAAACAATTTTCCAAGGATAGTTATGTGGGCTGTTGTAAAATTTGAACAATGAGTCAGCCTTTGCGAGTCAGTGCCTATTTCAGAAAATAATAAGTTTAAAAATAACAATCGGAATAATAATATTGATGGATTCTGAGAGAACCTTATTTTTCAATCTCAAAAGTGATTAGACTGAAGTTAGGGTTTGGTTCCTTATCACAGGCTTCAGAATAAGAATATTTCCTCAAATTTCCACGAAAATTTTACCTACTTCTAATATTTACTCTGAGCAATAGAGAACTTCAGATTTTTAAGTGATAGAATCGGGATAGTTGTTCTCATGCAATTTTTTCTGCAAAGAGACGACAAGGTCATATTTCTGATTCTTGCCTCGAGTCCATTGCTTATATTTACCAAGATAATAGACAAACACTTACCTACTTACCAAATATGTATGATCTGAAATCGCGATTTAGTATCTAGAGGACTACAGGTGCTTTATAATATCTACTTATAATGTAGAGAAATAGAAAGTGATGTTACTGTACCATAAAAACGAGTACCTACCTTAAAAACTGGGTCAAACTGTATAAGTATGTAAGGGTCATGACACTTTTTACCCCTATATCTCTCTCCCACTTTCTTGTCTTTTCAATTCAATACTTACCTTCCTTTTCCTTAACTCCCTAACTCTCTCTCTCTCTCTCTCTCTCTCTCTCTCTCTCTCTCTCTCTCTCTCTCTCTCCCTCAAATACACACACACCTCTTCTTACACAATAGTAAGTTAGTACCTAGGTATGAAATATTCCTTTCTTTTCTTACATATAGCCTAAATATACAAAAAAGTAGGTTTTCTGTCCCTTCTTTTTACCCATAAAGTGTATACATAAAGGGTTTTCATTTCTCTATTGTATAAATTTAATTCTCCATCTATCGTTTTCATAAGTTGGCCATACATTTTCTTAATTTTTTGTTTTCGAATGTTACAATCCAACATTTTCTGTCCATATTATGTAGGAACAGGTCTCATGATTGTTTTATGAATTCGTAATTTTGTGAAAAATACATAATCCTCAATATGAGAAAATATCTACCTTATTAAATATTTATAAAGTGCGAATATTATGAAATATGACAGTGAGAAACAAAAAAATTGTGAAATTATGTACAGAATGGGGACAAAAAGTTAACATTTTATTTATTTCTATGGTTGTGCAAATTTCAGTAACTTTTCAACAGAAGCGCTTATTGCAAAACTTGTTTCATATTATTCTAGGGCAACGTCAGTAGGAGTGTGAGGTTCCGTCAAGCGAAATGTTTGACATTGGTATTGAGTCCAAAGAAATATGTAGAACAAACACATACCACAAAAGTATATGGTATACCTATAAAATCATTAAATACCCCATAAATTTTATTATTTGGTATACTGGGTCAAACATTATTAATAATAATATTGTAATAACTTATACTTACCAATTTTTTCTGAAATTCCTTATTGTCTTGCCTATATTGTTTAAAACCCAGATAAACTTGAATACTTTTTCAACTAGATTTTTTTTTTCAAAAACCATGTCGAAAAATTGTTTCATATCATTTAAGTTTTATCAGAAATTTATTTAGACATTTAAAAAGCGATAAGTAAAATTTGGTGTCTGTGCTATGAAATTCGTGTACTGACGTTTATGCAAAACTATCTAGGTCAGTTTTGAATGAGTTTAATGTGTTTACAGCGTGTGGAGGGTAAAACCCTACTCAATCGATTGCCCACGATATCCGTCTTACTGCTGGAATGATGGGACTTATTAGTCCTAGTCGTGCAGTATAAACAAGACGATATTATTATTTGACTTAAACCGTTGAAAGGAACGTTTAAACCTAAAACATAACTTAATAGCCAAGAGACGCACAGTCAAAATGACTCAGAATGAGCATGATTTATATTTTCTCACATGGAGTAGATCTCCAACACTCAGCGAAAGCTGGGAAATGAATGTGTTCCCGTGTTCTCCATGCTTCATTACGTTTCTCTTGTGTTCTACTTGTGTCGGTTAGACATAAGAAAGGATTTCTCCCTCCCTCTGTGGGCAAGACATAAGGATTTTTCTCTTCCTGTAGGTAAGACATAAGCAAGGATTTCCTCCCCTGTCTGTAGGCAAGACCAAAGAAAGGAGATTACTAAGATTAATCTTCTCTTTTGCCTCCTTAGCTTTTTTTCCACACATTCTCAGTTTCTAACAGCCGCCGGCTGGTCGCATTGTTCGCGATAACTCTCGGTAAAATATGTATGAGCCGCTGAAATTTTACTTTGTCGTTCAACTTTGAAATTTAGTTGCACAGTCGCTAATGGCATATTTTTACTAAAAGAACAATAAATTTAGAAATCTTGGTTAAGTAAGAGCAAATTGCCGATTAATTTTTAACCAGAAACAGTTTTGGTTTCTTCTCCTGTTTACGTCCTGATATCGTAAATAATTAGTGATTTTTGTTAATAGGCACTAAATTTTCTCAGACAGCCACTGAATGGATAACTTGAATGTCTCTCTGTAACAGATTAATCAGCCTACAATAGTTCCAAAAAAGGCTTAATGGACCATTTCGCGCTACGCATCTGGCCGTTAATGTAGCATTGTTTTACTAATGCTCCGTTACAGCCCAGGATGCTCAGGACTATGCAATTGACCGTTGGTATTGTTTTCTTACACACTTTCATGTCACTTTCATTTTTCCTTCTGTCTCTGGTTTTCTGTTCTTTCGCCTGTCTTTCTTATTTGCTTTCAGTGGTCTAGTGTTCTGGTTTTGACTCGATTACTCATAAAATCCCGAGACATGTTATGAAAATCCTGAGACATCTTGCGAAATAGTAAAATCAACAATGCACGAAAAAAAAAAAAAAAAACATTTTACAGTAAATATTTTACGGTTTAAGAAATGGATTTTAATTTTCGTAGGTATAAAAATTAATTCGTGTCCAATAAGAATAAAAACAATAGTTTCATTCCGATGACCTAAATCTCTCCAAAACACTCTGAATTTTTAAAATAAAACAGATGAAAACTCAAAATAGAAAACCTATTTATCAATAAATTTACTAATGCTTCGTTAAGTAAATAAATTCATTTTCAGGTTTTATTACATTTATGCTCCTACTTCTACAGTAAACAAAGGACAGAGTTATCTATCGAACTAAAACTATATTTCAATCTTCTTCTTCATCAATTTCACTTTTCCATCTCTATTCCTCTCCCACTTCATTTCCCCATCTTCCACCTCTCACAAGCAGGACGGTATCTTGAGTAAGTTTGTCGAAGTTTTTCTTTCTCAAGAGTTTCCTCTGATTGCGGAAACCATAAATCAAAATGGAAATTGGAAAGATTCTTCCGATGCGAAGTCACTTTCTCTGAGACAAGAGACACTTTTAGAGACTTGAAAAATTAAATATGCAAAAAAGGACCTAACCATTTTTCAGCTAAAAACTCTGATATTCAGGAAGAAAGGTTAACTATACTGACTGTGAAAAATTTGATGGCAAAAATAGATAATTATGTTTCAACTGAAATAATGGTATATTGAAGCTTACCTATAAAATCAGATAGCTTCTCGCAAAATGTTCTTCAAAAATATTGCATAATTTTTTCATGCTAGGTATGAAATTTTTTAGGAACATGAAAAAGTTCACATTGTGTAAAATGTATAACTAACAATGTATAACCCTCAAAAAAATAGAACAAGTGCGTCCTGTCAATCAAGTATTCACGCAAACAGATAACAAAGAAAAGTTCAATTTATGAATTGACAAAAAACATAAAATGAAAAACAAACACATTGAATAATACCACCCATTTTGTAATATGTAGATGAAAAAGTTACATTATTTCAATGTTTTGACAACCCATCGCGTTCCTTCTTCTGATGAATATTCCTGATAAAACTGTCATGGGGATGTGTATTCAGGAATATTGTAAACCACGTGCCTTCGCACAGTCATATTTATGACTCACACCTATGTAGAATGTATTAGGTGTGATAAATGTGAACACAATGGGGTGATAAATAGAAATTCATCACTTCTAATTTTCAATGTTTTCTATAACAGACGTAAGGTGGTAGGTATATGTATACAATATTTCTGATTAAAGTAAACGAACAGAAGTATGCACAGCCAAAGTATGAACCATATCTTGTAATGACTGCTGGAGTAAAGGGACTTTTCAGTCTTACCTCGACAGTATAAATAAGGTATATGGGGTTCGGTGGAAGAGAAAGCCACAAGCTTTAACCTCGCCCCTTAGTTCCCTACATATTCTATTGTGTTCTTTTTTTTCATGTCTTATTTTGTTCAATGTATCATTTAGTTGACCAATAAAGTGTTAAATAATAATAATAATAGTATATTCTATTCTAATTTAACTCTACAGACATCTTACCTGACCAGGATATAGGACTTGCGGCGCACGGCATAGTGGCGCTTGTACGGGAAGCTAGCGCAGGTGTAGGAGGGGCGCCGGTAGTGGCGCTCTATGAGGGGGCAGCAGATCCCCCCGTAGTCCGAGCCATCCCTGCGTAGTGAGATCTTCCGGGAGAGCGAGCGTTGCAGACCCTTGCGGGGGGGACTTGGCTCCGGTGGGGGGCGGGACTGAGTGGGTACCATCGTCATAAATCCTGGAGCGGCGGGATCATGGTACCAAATATAGGACCCGAGACCAGTGACCACTCACTGATGGATAAAGTTTGGGTCAGGTGACGTTATCTTACTGTCTTCAGAATTATGTTCGGACGAGAATAAAACACGGTCATAAACGTGGGAAACTTAGTTCAAATTAATTTTCTTTACTGTTTTGAAATGGTAGAAAAAAGTTGTCTATTTAATTTACTGTTTTCTGGAATGAGAAAAAAGTTTAAATTCGTGTAGGTACGGAAAATTAGAACAATTCTTCTCAAAGGATCAAATTGAAAGGCCTACAAAAGAACACGATAAAAATTCAAAACTCCTTTGACCATTTCCTCAGTCCTCTTATATGAAACCTCAACAATATCAATAATGATAGGTTATTACAAACTTGATTCTCTCATGCATTATTTTTTTAAGGTTGGATTTAAAATTATATTTACCTATTGAATAATATTTTATTTACTTATTATATGTATTGATCAGATGATCACAACATATTATTTTTATCTGACGAATATTGTGTTGGTACTTTGGAAACTAAGCTTGATTAATTTAAATTAAATTATAGATAGTTAAATTCACATAATGCAAAAAATCATTATGAAGGTAGGTAGATGTCGTGATATGACCAGTCAGCTGAAAGCGAAGTTAAACCCAAATTGAAAAAAAAGAAAAGTATTTGATTCACAAAATTAATTAATTATTACTTTTTACGAGCATGCTGTTCTGTATCTTTCTGTGTCACTGAAACAGCGAGCTTAAGATTGCATGACTCTACCATCCGGAAAATAACAGTTTCCTTTGCTTTTATTGCTCCCTCGTTGAATGAAGTCATATACTCGTACACGATAAGCAGTGGTTGCACCGAAAACATTTAATTGTAAAACTAGTAAAACTGTGCTGATAAAAAAAGGAACAGCGGTAACAAAAGTGGATTGGAGTTTTAGAACGAAGTTAATTATTTCGAAAATTCAAAACGGAGATTTCATGAGACTTTCATGAACAAAACTTTTATCTCTAACAATCTACCCGGGGAAAGTTCTGATTACTCAAAGGTTTGGTGTTTAGTTGTTGGATATTATGTACTTGAAAATAAATAAGTTAGTTATTAATTGTTTATATTAACCACACTTTTCTGCAGCCACTGAATGAATATCGATGTATCAGTATTGGTCACCTAAAACTAAGATCCTACATAGAGCACCTAATGCTAAAACTAAGAACAGTTCGATGTTATGCAGCATGTAGCTATGACCTAGGTGTAACATACCTATATCACCTTGTGCCAAATCTATTTGGTGAAAAGGTATAGTATTGAATTCAGAACAGCTACAGTTTGGTATTGTTCACAAATTTAGCTTCTTTTTTTGTAATTATGTTTCACTCGAGAGTTAAAAACCATCAATGTGACGTCAATTCTGAGTTCCTGAGAGATGATGATAAGTGTTGCAGTCAAACCATTCTCTAACTTATTGTTGTTTTTCCTCATATTAATGTACCTACTTGTAATAAACAATAACCAGACCATTTTTCTGTCCGGACACAATATTCTATTCATGGACTTATCTACTGCATGGGATTGACAAAAACTTTTTAACAAACAAATGCTTAAACTGTGCCGTGATAACAACCAGGGTAGCCTGGCGAATCGTAACCATCTATCAGTCTTATCTAAGCTCCTATTGAATCTAATATATCTAGTTTCTATGAGCCTATTTTACTTCCGAGAAATTTCTAATATTAGAAATCGGAAGTATTGTGTTCGTTTTTGTAAAAAAAAATATTTTTTTGCTCCGATTTCAATTTTTTTCATATTTCTGGACGTTTCATAACCTCCTGAGCAAATTTGGTTTTGTGTCTGTCTGTCTGTTAAAACGATTCCTTGTAACGCGCAAATCTCGGAAACTACTCGACCGATTTTGATGAAATTTTGCACACATCTAGGAGACATTCTGTAAATGGTCCCATTTTAAATTCATCGAATTCGTACTAGCGGCTCTGGGTGAAAGAGACCATGCACCTGACCACTAACTTTTTACTTAAACGCTTATATCTCGTGAACGGTACACCCGATTTTGATAAAATTTTGTAAGAATATGCATATTATTGTTTTACATAGGTTATTTATATTTATTTTGAAATTAATTATAATTTAACTCTGATATTTAAGAAAACCCGAAATTTTGGACAAAAAAGTAAAAAAATAAGAACCACGACTTGCCGATACAGAATTTTTTTGTGGAATTTAGAATGTAGAAAAAACGGTTTTTTACCATATAAAACAAATTTGAAGAAAATCGGTTCAGCCGTTTCAGAGATACAAGTAATTTAGTATAAAAACTCAAAATTCGCACGTGTACACAATGTGAAACAATTACGAGGAAGTATTGTGTCCATAAGTTTTAAGTTATCCTTTCAAAAAAAAAAAAAAAAAAAAAACCTTCTTACAGCTATAAAAGATAGTAGTGGAAAACTGATTGAAGAAAGAACAGAAATACCAGAAATAATCGCTAAATTCTATTGTGATTTGTATAGTGACCCTACAAAAGAAGCCCAAAAGAATAAAGATTTCACAGAAGAAGAAATAGAAACATCAAACAACACTGAAGAAGGAGAAATACCTGAAATACTGGAATCGGAAATAAGATATACTATAGAAAAACTAAAGGAAGGAAAAGCTGGAGGTTTGGATGGTATAGTCAATGAAGAAGTAAAAGCAGGAGGAAGAACAATAGTGAAAGAACTAAGTAAAATCTACAATATATGTTTAAAAACTAAGAAAACGCCAAAAATATGGCTCAAGGCACTACTTATACTGCTTTTTAAGAAAAATGATAAGCACGAGCTAAAAAATTATAGACCGCTCAGTATGCTTTGTGTACTGTACAAAATATATATGGGAGTAATAACATCAAGGATTGACAAAAAACTTGAAAATGACCAAAATGTAGAACAAACAGGCTTCAGGCGAAATTTTTCAACTTGTGATAACATCTTTACCCTGAAACAACTACTTCATCAGGCAAAAGTTTATAATTTCAGCCTTTACTACCTGTTCCTTGACTTTGAAAAGGCTTTTGATTCTGTACAAACATGGGCAATACTAGCAGCACTAAATGAAGCAGGAATAGAGAAACAGTACATAGATGTCATTAGGAACATATACGAGGAATCAGAGATGATATTTAGAATGGAAGGTATAGAATGCAGAATCAAACTAGAAAAAGGCCTGAAACAGGGTGATATTTCCTCTGCTAAACTTTTCAATGCAATTATTCAAATGGTTTTTAGGAAGCTTTGTTGGGAAAACTATGGAATACAAATGAATGGAAAAAGAATGAATGAGCTCCGATTTGCTGATGATGTTGTTTTGGTCGGAAATAATCAAAGAGAGATGGAAATAATGCTGAAAGATTTGATTAAAGAAACAAGCAAAGTAGGACTGAAACTGAACATTGGAAAGTGCAAACTAATGAGAATAGACAAACAAGAACATGAATCAAGAATAGAAATAGGAAATGAGACTATAGAAGAGGTAGAAAACATGGTGTACCTTGGACACAAACTATCAATACATGGACAAAATAAAGAGTTATCAAGAAGAATAAGTTTAGGGTGGAACACCTTCAACAAATATAGATATCTATTTAGATCAAAAGTCAGCATGATAGAGAAAAGAAAACTATGGAATATGTGTGTTCTTCCAAGCCTAATATATGCCTGTGAAACGTGGACATTGGACAAAGAAACAATCCAAAGACTTAGAGTAACAGTGAGAAGTATGGAGAGGGCTATGACGGGAATATCTAAAAGAGAAAGAAAAACCAATATATACATAAATAGAATCACAGGAATAACAGACATAGCAGACACGATGTTCAGTCGAAAATGGAAATGGGTAGGGCACATAATAAGATGCAAAGATGAAAGATGGTCAAAACAAATGATGGAATGGTGGCCAATTAACATGAAAAGAAAAGTGGGAAGACCAGCCACAAGATGGGATGAAGAAATGAGAAAAGTATGTGGAGAAGCAACTTGGAAAAGAGTTGTATGGGATAGAAGAGAATGGAGAAGAATGGAAAATGTATTCATTGCTGCTTGGATAAATAAATGAAATAATGAGAAAAGAAGATCCAAAAACAATTTTTTTATAAATTATTGTAACAGGTATATTTAATAATTTATTAAAAAAGCTATGTATATAAATTTTTTCCATCAATTAACCACATATTTTTGGAAACCTCTTAATTTTGTATATATATATATAAAAAAAAAACAGAAGTAGGTATTTAACGATATTAAATTCATTGTTGGAAACTTTTTAATTTTATATTTAATATATAAAAAAAAAGTACCTCAGCAAATAAGCTGAATTGGAACCATTTTTTCTGATGTATTTATTAATTTTGATGTATGTAATATTTCTGTTCCAAATAAAGGTTAATTAATTTATTTATTTATTTATTTATTTATTTATTTATTTATTATTTATTTATTTATTGTGTCCATAATTGGCAGTGTTTTTTCCCTTCTTTTTATTTTATCACACTAGTCCTGAGGATATATTAGTTATTAGTTACCTTTTTCTACCACATGGTTTTATTAATGTAATTCCTGCACACATACAAGAAAGTATAATTAAATGCTAAAAAATATAATAATAGCTTGTACTCGACCTAAAACTGAAAAAGGTAGGCCCAAAATTAAGCTAGAGCATACAAATTAATAAAATTAATACGGTTTATCTATGCATGCTTTTTTAATGGGAATTTTGTATTGCATCCCTTAGTACATTGTTAAAAATGTAAATTTATAATCCGGGTTCATTTTGAAAAAAGAAAATAATAGGAGCCTTTTTAGCATAATTTGTACTATTTTTATCAAAAAATTTCATAAATTTCAAGTATCTACTAATAAAAAAATTCTCATCAAATTTGATTATTTTTAATCCCATGTATAATTTTTCCATACTATTTAAAAAGAAAAATATAAACCATTGATAAATGTAGACGTATAAATACAAAGTATTAGTGAATATGGACAACAATACATTGTGCTTCTTTCCCCCGAGGTAAATAAAAGAGAAATGATTTTTATTTTAATCTGACAATCCTCGCAGAAAAAATGAAAAGTCATCGTAAAATTTCAATAAAAAAAGGGAGAATAATATTTCCATGAAAATGTCGATGATGTGAAGTACATAGGTACAAGAACACAAGAATTCCATGTATTTTTATAAAATCCTGTTTCAATTCAGTCGAGAGAAGTCATTGCTAGAATCCAGGGAGACAGGTATGCCAGCCACCAAAACAAGTACTCGTGGGTTCAAAATTTCGCATCCATGGATTTCTTCTCCGTGCGCCATGATCTTTGAGTGATCCAACCGTACAATCCGTAGCTGAGCCTTATCTTAAGATCCATAAATCTTCCTTGAAACCGTAAAATTACGTTCAAATAATTCAATCGAACTAGTTGAACGGAAAACTTGGGAATTATGAAAGTGAGCAATTTTTCCGGAATGAGACCCTAGTGTACGCTACGTACAACCTACGCTGGCCATGACACTATTCAAGTTGTTGTGAAGAGAAAAAACAAAGCAATACAATCTTCACACTTGGAAGCTTTCCTCATCGTCTCAATCTTTCCTCTTTAAACAACAAGCGTCTCAAAATATCAAAAGTTCAAAAGAAAGTAATTTAATAACGGACAACTCGAGGGATAAGAGCTGAACAATGAAAAAAGTTTTCTACATTTTCATCTTTTCTCATATCCTGCGATTCCAGCTGTAAATCCTTTCTGTTCTCGGAAGATGGTAATGTGATTAGCATCTCTTCTGTTAGGTGAAGGCGTTAAGGTAACAAGGAATGTGGGTGAAAAAAGCAAGCGTTGTATAAAGGAAAAGGTATTGGGAGAGGGAAGGATATCTTGGATGGCAAACAAGGGAAGATGAGAAGAGAGTAAAAGGGAGTTGGATAAAGAAAAGGAAAGGAGGGAATGGAAGAAGAGAAAGAAATGGGAAGTAGAGAAAGAGTTAGAAAGAAGACGAGAGAGATAATGGAGAGTGATGGAGGTAGGCGAAAATGCGAAGGAAATGGTGATGGATAATAAGAAGAATATACTTACACCGCTTACACGTCTAGATTTTCCGTGTTCTTATCTGAGATGTAGGATGTAGATAGGTAGGTACCTGAATGGTAGAAAACCTAATATTCCTTTTCTTAACAGGACCGATCTTAGGTTGTGCAAAAATGGAGTAAATAGGTTGTGTTTACTTCAGAGGAGGTACTTGCAAATTGTTTGAGTGCACTAGACAAACTTGGAGTTATCCTTTCAAAAATAATAGAAGAGTTTCAAGTTATCCTTTCAAAAACAATAGATAAGTTTTAAGTTATCCTTTCAAAAACAATAAGTAAGCTCTATAGTTATCCTTTCAAAAACAATAGATAAGTTTTAGGTTATCCTCTCAAACAATAGATAAGTTTTAAGTTATCCTTTCAAACAATAGATAAGTTTTAAGTTATCCTTTTAAAAACAATTGAAGTTAACCTATCAAAAGCAATGTTCATAGAGAATTGCTGAATATATTAAAATTATGATATAAACAGCAAAGTTTCGAAGTCCATCTTTTTTCTGCACAGCGAGAATAGCATCATTACATCAGTTTCCCTCGGGTCACTCATATGAAGCAACATCGAGTATGGAGAGAACATGGATAGGTCGCAAATTGTATTAATTATGAAAATCCAAATTTTCCTGGTATACCGACCCCACTGAGGGAGAAGGAGGTTCATGTAAGTAGTTAAGTGCTTGTTCTTGTGTCAACATATTAAAATGGAACCAACGTACAATGTAATTCAAAGAAACTTCAAACCCAAATAAACGAAAACCTTTTTCTTCACTTATGTAGCAATGTAGCATAGGTAATAGTGTCCAAAGCCATTATAAATTCAGGCCTGAAAAGTATACGCTGAGCATGAAAAATGAAAGAGTGAGAAATCTGATGAAAAGCTCATCTGTTGGAGCACATAGGAAGAAACGTATTAAATATTTCACTTGGAGGAAATCCCAAAGGGAATGCATACTAGGGGATCTAGGAGATACATAAAGGATGAGATCTGACGTAAGTCTCCTGATCCAATCATCTCAGGAGTTAGGTAGCTAAGCTTCTTTTAGACTTAGAAGATTACTTAGAGAAGTACGTGTTTATACAAAATTACTTTGTTATGAAATTTCATACTATTTATAAGAATAAGTAAAAACAGCAACGACACAATACTTCCTCGTCTTTGATTTCCATTGTATACAACGTGGCAATTTTGAGATTTTATACTAAATCACTTGTATTTCTAAGCTAAGATTTACTTATTTGATTAATGATAAATACATCTTATTTACAAAATTTATGCATAGGGCCTTTTTTTGATTTTTGTCTAAAATTTCGGATTTTCTTAAATATCAGAGTTCAGGGCAAAAGAGAACGTAGCAGAAGTGAGCAAGAAAGTGACAAAAGTGAGCGCAGTAACCTATGCATCAATTAAGCCCTGTAATCTCTCTTGAAAGTAATTAAAGCGAAGCACGTGACGTTTAGGTCTTTCATGTCCATTTCCGCAAACTCAGCAAGTAACATCATGGACTCTGCAAGTCAACTAGTCCTAAGAGTAAATCAATCTTATCGACTAACACTATTTCAAATATTATTTCAATATAAAAGCGTGATGAGAATAAGAATAATCTTCCAACCATCCATAATTAATTAAAATTTTTTTTCAAACTCGATGCGAAAGTGCACCCTCTTATAAAAATCGTTTGAACTCTATCTCTCTGTTCTTTACTCCTCTCTCCCTCTTTTTCTCTCTCATCTCTCCTAAATTTTCTCACTGAAACACTAACACCATGATCTCTTGACATAGCTACATAATTGAAGATTTTTAACATACTAGTACGTATAATAATTACATAGAAAATGTTGAAAAAAGTTCATACATTTAAATTTAGGTAATTTTGATAAGTTTAGCTTCAAGAAGATTAAAACTGAAAGAAGGAGATCAAGAGAAGACATATGAAAGAGGAGGTTTGAAGTAAGTTTAAGTGAAAGAAGGTCGATAAGATATAGAAAATGTACAATGAACAATTTTTTTTAATACAATAAGGATAACGAAAAATGAGATATAGAATGGGAATGAAAAAAAGAGGCTCTAAGTCATTTAATATAACAAAAGTGTTAATAAAACAAAGGATTAAAGAGAAAGAAGTCAAAAAGAGGAAATCAAAGAAGTACAAGCAATATAGAAAACGAAATTTGATACAGATATAAAAAGAAAATGAGAAATTAGAAAAGAGAGATAGAGAGAAGAGAGAGAGAAGAGAGAGAAGAGCAAAGAAGAGGGAGATACTTTAGACGGAACCAGGACAACAAGAAAACTGATGAAAAGAAAGGAAGACAGAGATGAAGAGAAGACGAAACGTTCAAAACACATGTAGGAAACCGAAATACATAGGAAATGGCAAAAGAAATGGCGTGAAAAGTACAAATTCAGCAGATGTGCGCTGCCGCTGGTGTAACAATCATATTATTGCTGATGCATGTGTGAAGCGAATTGAGGAATATGCTTTCTGTTTAACGACAAGAGAAAAACCAAACACCCACACAAACATTTAGGAAAATGTTTTTTGCAAACAAAAGAGAAGCATTATTATATCATATCGCATTAGTCATAGTACAAGCTGTTTCCCCGTACTTCTTCACGTCAACAACAGTAAGGCACTGACTGTGTCTGAGTGAAGTGACAAGAGCATCCATTAGTAAAACACCATTCAAAACCAATTCAGATCCACTCAGCGATCATTTGTCGTTTATTGAAGAAGCTAGCAAAAACCGGCCACTCTGAACTGAACAGGAAGTGACTGGAGAGGGGCGAAAGTAAAGAAAAAAATTAATATCTTTTTTATTGCTTTTTTTAAATCCCACGCTAGATTTGAAAAAAGTTGAAAATTAACTAAAGAAATTCTTCTTTGAGAAGAGGACGCGCCTGTTTCGAGCTTCTGACGCTTTTTGGGATTAAAGTTTCGCATTATTATGAAAAAAGAAAGAGGTAAGAAAGAAAAGGAATTAAGAGCAAGAGAGAGAGAGAAAAAGGGGATTTGAAAGATTTACAAGTACAATTGAACTTTGTTTTTTCTAACTAACTAACTGTCTATGAAATGGATGCTTTTTTTGCAATAGATGCTATTCAAAAGTTCTGCAGGATCCGTAAGTTTGCACAGTTATGTATTAACTTTGAAAATACAACATGCTAAGAACACAAGAGAGAAGTAGCAAAAAGCTTTCTAAGTCAATCAACATCAATAAATCTGGCTTTTCTTAACGGTTCTTAATAATAAGTCAAGCAAAAATGGTCACAATAGATTACACAAGGTCGCAGTAACAATTGTAGTTTTTCCAGTGAAACCTTCCAACGTCAGACAATAGAGTACCACAAGCGCAACCATTCTGGAAGTATACAGAACGAACTCTAAAGTTGTAAGCTTATATGTACTATGGTAAGGCCCCGTAAGGCATCATACAAAAGATAACCCAATTCAGTAGAAAAAAAAACCTAGAGTCCCAGTCCAACCTACTCCGCTTATTTCCACTCTAGCGAACCTCAGCTAATCCCATCACGCAAGCTATCCTACACAGCTTAAAGACCCTCACTCGTCAAATAGGCAACAACTTATCATTTATGTGCATTTGAGTAAATGCACATAAATGATAAGTTTTAGATCCCGAAATTATTTCCCCGTGGCTAGCGTCTACCTTGGACTCTAGAAAAATATTCTTTCTCTTGTCACGTCTAGATTACCAATGAAGAATATTTATACAATAAAATCTATTAAATATTTAGTGTGGACATACACTAGAAACAGTGACTCGGTTTCTTTTCCATAAGTTATTATTACCATGTTCTATTGTTGATTTGTTGAGTTCTATTAGAAAATCCAAGAAACTTTTAGGTACCATGGAGAGATGAGAGCAACGGAACAACAACAAAATGTTTCCTTATGCAATTCATTTCAAATTCCAATAAAATACCCGTAACAACTACAACAGATTTTCATTGCATGATTTCACCTTATGTTTTTTTTTTTTTTTTTTTTTTTTTTTTTTTATAAATGAAAGTTCACTGTATTGGTGGACAAAAGAATTGGAATTGTTTTTCGTTGTGGATGAGTACTTACTGAACTTTTACGAGCAACTTTATAATTCAGAAGGCGTGGGAAAACTTTTATTGGAACTAAAGACACATGTGTTTCACATAATTTTTGATATTTGGAAGGCTTCAACTTCAACTGTTAAGATCATTCATCACAACAGTGGTTTTATCCATACACTGTTGCTAGTCTGAAATACAGCAACTCAAGAGAACTTTATAAATCCTAAGTTGTTCTTAGGGCGAAATTAATAGACGTTTTTGTAATACCTCTGTGGCGCTAGGTCTCGGATTGCGTACTGTATAAGATAGGGAAAACCGATGCTAGCAATGACTCAAGTCATCGATTTGTCTAATTCGAGCCTCCGGCATGCACCTAAAAATGATCTTTACATGACGTCGACATCGCGTCGTATAAGTTTCAGGGATCTGCAGGGACCGTCGAGAATAGAATTTTACCATGAAATTCCTTCTAGCGACAAATTTTCATGTGGAAGTTCAAGTACATTGAGGAAATGGGAAAGAAAGAAACTCCGAAGAGAAAGTCGTACATCAACTCCTACGTCACCTAAAAAACAAGCAAGAATAAGGATGACATGCAGAAGAATGGATAGAGAAGATAGCAGGAAAAGTAGACATAACACCATCACTTTTTTTCTGGGAGCCCTCACTTTTTTCTTCTTATTTTTTGTTCCTTCAGTTGTACTTACATTGATTAGAAGCAATTGTATTAGACTTTGTTTTCTACAGAGAAATACATATATCTCTTTTTTGTGTGTCGCAGTTTTCTTACAAATCGCAAGGATATTCATTATCATTTTTTCATCTTGCAGAAAGAAAGAAATTCATTCAATTTGTTGCGATATAAAAAACTAGAGACAAGTAATGGGTAGGTGTTATAAAATAACCAGAAATATTATATTACAAATAGTTGCACGTGCAAAGGTCACAGTATTTCACCGGAACTAGTCAAATCAAGGGAATTTTCATTAATAAAAATACAACATTTAAGTTTGACAGAATTCAGAACTTTTTTTTTTTTTTTTTTTTTTTGGTTTAACGTCGCTTTCAACTACATGGTCATATCACGACGGGGGTGTTACCCTCCATTCGCAGGAAACTCACAAACCTGCTACCCACATTAACCTCACCCAGCCTGGGTTGGGCCGGAATGCCAGCATCACGAAGTCTTCACCTCGCTGGACGTTGCTTAACTTCGGTGATCCAACGAGAACCGGTGCATTCAACGCGCCATCGACGCTGGCTCAGAACTTTTAAAATACCTAGAATACGCTAACTTAAAACTTTTGAATTATTATCTGACTTGTAGGGTTTCAGTAGAAACTGCACTGCGACCAAAGAGTTAACGCTGCAACCAAAAAGATCTTTTAGGGGCTTTTGAAATAGGAAGAAGTTTACAAAAGTCTACTAATTATATTCTGCCCTTATATTAAATTTTCTTAGTATGCATACCATCACTGATGAACTGAACGAACAAAGTATCATTCGACGAATTTCCAAGTAAGTTGTGTGTTTCTGATAGGATAGCTCTTGAACGAATTCTTAGAATTCTATAAAAGATGAAACTTTGTATGTCAAGTATAATGGCAAAATTAATCAATTCCTGAACATAATTTTCAGGATTTTTGAATTAAAATTAATGGAATAATGTCATTGTTGACATTTGAGTTGTCCTGTACATGCTCATGCAATATTACTGATACATTCTGTCCAATTGGTTCTGTGCCAGGGAATTTTATTTCATAGTAAAAAATTGGACCTTTAGTTTTTATATTGATAGAATATTCCCCCACCATCAGACACACTGAACTGTCTTCTTACTCCTATCATATATCTATTATTTTCTCTTGCCTTCCCTTCACTTTCTCCATCTATCAATTTATCCTTTACCTCCTCTTCTACCTACTTCTTCACATTCTCTTCAAGGAAGGAGAAACCTTTTAGTTAATATAATCGAAAACCCTTTCCTCCCGATATGCCTGGAGATACATCCCTTCTCCTTGAGCCTCAATATCCCAGTCTACAGGACATTATAATACTGAAAACAATCAGTTGCCCTTATATTTCATCAAAAAAGTACCTTAAATACTCAAATTCTTCTTTTTTTTTTGCTCCACCGTCTCCTGTTTCATCTCCTACTCTTGATACTTATCTTGAAATTTATCTTCTTATTTTTTTCCTACCCCTCTTATTTTTCTTCCCACATTTCGTCCCCTTTATCTTCCTTCTCATTCACCTCCTCTCTTCCTTATCATCTTTTTTCCCCTCTAATTCCCCCTCCTGTTGCCCTACTCTAATTCACTTTACCCCTCAATTTCCTTCTCCTAAAAGTAGTAGACAGAGAAACTTCTTTCTCTTTCTCCTACTTCTTTCTGTTCGTCTTCACTACTCCTTCTTTAATTTCTCTTTCTCTTCTTTGATCTACTCTAGAGCTGACCAATTTCTCCTGCTGAGGACGCAAGTAGTATTTTTTCCCCAACTCAGCGAGTGCACGAAAAAACTTCAACTACGTATAATCAAGTAAGTGGTTGAGGCAGTATATGTATATATCATTATACTTACCTGTTATAGTTGCCCGTACCTACCTTGATAAATTTCAAGGGCAAATGGGCCTATGGCTGTTCATCTGTTCCATAAATTACTATTCTTTGACATTGATATCTAAAGTTCAGCAAGGAAGAAGTTCAATTTTTGGCCGAAATTTTGCATACTCACTCTTAGGGTGAAATCAAAAAATGACTCGAATTTTTAATTTCGATTTTTCTGTTAAGTTTACAAGAAATATATTAAGTTTTAAAAGATAAGAAATGAGAAACCCTTAGTAAAAAATATCAGCTAGATATGACAACGGGGACACGTGTTGGCAGGACTATCTACACCTTGCTATGAGATCAGATTTAATCTTATCTCATTAAAATTTTATCTTTGAAATCATACAGTAAAAATAAAATTTAATTCGATAAAGGTAAATAGAACGGATTTATATTGCTCACTCAGATAAATCCAGCGATGATTCCAATTAAAACTCGTGCCTCTTTGTCGAGTCAATATTGACATTCATTTTCCAGGGATTTTTTTTTACTCCTTTGAAACATTATTACTGTAAACAAACCCCCGGACACTTGCGAATTATCCAGGCACTTTTATCATTTTATATAGATTCATAAAAGAGCTTCTCGGAAGCCTTTGTTTTACATTAGGTACTTGTACATAACGAAGTTTTTGAACGCCACATTTTATGAAAACGTCTGGCAAGAATCGAATGTCATGAATCATTTCTATGGCACTTATGGTCCGGTACACCTCCTGTCAACAGTATTATTGTCAATACCGGAATATAGCGCCAGCAGAGTAATAACGCTTGAAGTGGGTATTAAAAAGGTAAAACTCATAAAACCACTGCACTCGTAAAAAATATTGGAAAACACGAGTTTCTCTTCTGTACTACTGAGACTACTGAATCTTTCTTAGTATCTCATCAATATTTTATTCTGTAAGATACAAAACTAGTGAATTAACAACTAATAAAGAAGTCAATTAACAAATAATAATAAAGAAGTAATCTTCGATTATTAATAAAGAATTAGAGTTGAACCATTTCCCAAACTTAGTAGGTGTGAGGGATCCGTATTTGATTAATAAAGTCAAGCTGCACATTTAAATTTTAAATAAAGAGCTCACGAGTTTGATATGGTACAAACTACAAAGTCATAAAGTAAAAGAAGGAGTACTACAGTTGAAATTATCAATTTATCCATGCTGATTAATAAGTCTTCTCTCTTTAAAGTCAAATCCTCTCTACCCATTCTGTTCATTTGTCAAACTGTTCATTTGTCTCTAGTCTTCACTCAATTTTCATCTCTTTTCTTTACAATGTACTAGGTATCTCTTATAAAAACTTCTTGAAATGATTAATTTAAGCTCCCTTGAAACAAGACGTAAAATAGATTCAATCATGTTGGTATATAAACTACTAAACAATCATATTCAATGCTCTAATTTACAAGAGATAATAGAAAAGAAAACGCCCAACCCTTTGCTTAGAAATAGGACTATTGAGCCATTCACAGTGCCTCACCCAAGGTTTACAAAATTGCATGAATCCCCCCTAGTTAAGGCAATGACACTGTGTAATTATCTTCATATTGACATCAGTGAATTCTCACTGCCAAAAGAAATGTTTAAGATGAAATGCTTAGACTACCTACAACAAGAAAATTAGAGATATTTTGTCACTCATATGGTAGAATATATGCATTAGATACCCTTTATATTTTGATAACTTGTAAAACTATTTATAAGTATAATAGCGAACATTAGTATTGTTGTTTTTAATTGTAATTTTTGTAAACAATGTTATGTTCTTAAAAAAAAATCTCCGTTAACTCCAAACCATAATAATTATAACTAGGATTTACCTACACAGGGAGCGTACCTTTCACTGTTTCTAGTAGTCTACTTATTGCCCTTACCACGAATGCACACTTTTCTGTGATACCACTCAAACCACACATACATCCATATTGTGTCGTTTTCATCACCTTGACCTCCAACTTCTTTCTATACATCATTACTCTCCGGTACAACTTGCCTTCCATATTCACGTTTACTGGTGTCACATTCAATTGCTATTTCTCCTTTTGTTATCTTGCGAAGGGGTTCCAACGCTCCATTTTCTGTACAAACTACACTCACTCCTCAGCTACCAACATTGACTACACCCTGCCTTGGTGGGGCTCAAAGGCAGAACACGGACAGTCATCTTCTTCAACAATACATACCAACCAAAGGTCACACGTTGCCTAACATCACTTTTTGTAGGAGATCTTGTGAAATATTAGGTGCTAGTATTAATCTCTTAAATAAATTTCTTCCGTGCCGATTCACATTCTTTGAGAGGTAGACATAAGACATTCAGCGGAAAATTAATAAGCACTTGGTAAGTTCAATGTGTTGCATAAAACTTTGATATGCATACGTACGTGAATGATATTAAATTAAAGGAAGTTCTATCAAATAGAAGTCTCTGATATTCTGAATTAATTTCGCTCTAAAACTCTTAGCATCTCACCTATTTCTTATTTAGTCTCATCAGGTTGGTTCCATTTAATCTCTTTTAGAATATTCTCACGACTGCACACCAGCACACGTGTCTGCAGAAAGGAGACTTTGATGTCAAATTATCTAGTTGCTAGTTTCTCATCAGGGTTTTATTTTTACCTCATTGAATCTTTCAAGACTGATACTGATTTCTTTTATATTTTTCGAGTATCGAGAGAAACGTGGAACAAATTCGGCAGCCATCCGAATAATTCAACAAAAAATCTCTTGAGGAAATTAGGGTGGAGTGGGGATTACGAAATTGGATGAAGACGAGGAGGTGTTTTCCTGTGCTGCTTCTCCTCTGACTGGTAAGTTTTACGTAGGTAGGCTAACGAGACCACGTTAGTCATTGAGGCGAATTTATTGGCATCTTGCTACGCATTTTGTTTTAAATTGGATTCCTAACGATTGACTTCACTTTTTATTAAAAATTGGACTGTGGACTATCATTTTTTTTTTAGAATAAGTATATAAAAATTTCTTCAGGACAACTTTCCGAGGCTTTGTGCTGAAGGTAAAAGCAACGCAATCCGCCTGAATTACAAAACTGACTGAAGTACTTTTCACTTTTCAAGAATTGGAAAAGAGACAGGAAAACCTCTAGAAAATATTTGAAATTAGTTTTCGGCTGTGAACAGTGAACAGTATTGGAAGTAATATTATTGTAGGTATATTTTGAATTCCTTTTTACTATTACTAAAATATGCTGAGAGTTTTTCAAGTACTGAAAACTATATTACTTCGGCGAAGAGAAGTCAACAAAGTTCCCCTATTTTGCATAAAGCTTCATACAGGCTTATTTTAACACAGACATTTGGGTGTTATCTTTCTCCTTTTTCTCAGTCAGTAGGATCTCCATCTCTTTGACCTTAGGGCGTAAATAATTTATTGTAACACCGATTTCGTTATTATGACAAATTTAATGTGATAATCTGATAACCTATTAAAAACGATACCTCTAAATATAAATTTATTTAAGTTTAGTAAAGCGAGCAAGTAAAGTAATTACGTTGAGTTATAAGATAAAATGTAACATTTTTTGGTAGGGAGCAAAGCATTTTACAAGATTCTCCTATTGATATCATTTTAAATAAAACCACTTGCACAGAACAGAATGGCACCACTCGTTACTATTTACTCATTTTTCCTCACTAGACATGAGTAGACCTCGGACATACAATATAGAATTTACAATGTAGAATTCCCCCTTGGCTTTGATTACATCAATTCTTGGACAAGTAAGAAAGTTTTCCAAAATATAAAATACAAAAAAAGGTTTTATTCTGAAGCTTCCTGTCTTTTGTTCCTTCCACAACATCGTCAGCTGTCGACCGCCCAGACAAGCTAGACAGGTCAGGCTGGGAGTGACGTTCAAAGCAAACACCGCCATAAGAACACAGCGCCAGGGTCTGACCTCGTTCACCCCTAGGGCAGAGGGAATTCAATTCCAAAGCAAATAAAGGGTGTAACGGTATTGTTACTTAACAGGTAACATGTAAGGTAACAGCGTAGTGCATATACATAAGTATAATACTAGTAACATAAGTATAATACACGCAGTAAACTGATAACATGATCGCTAAGGTTCAGGGGAACAATTAAGAGGGTGATGGCCCTTTCTTATGAAGATGGCGCAGGAATGTCTGGTATTTCATTGATAAACATAGGTATATATTTTTTAATTGCGAATAAAATATAATTATTAACGTTTTTCTGTGTCATAAACTGATAACTAACAGATTTATGTGAACAATATTTTAATGTTACTTGTTACAAGTCTTGTTACTTAACAAGAATAACGTTGTATACCCGAACTTGTAACATACAGGGGAGGGTATTCGTCCCCTATTGGAAAGAAAAAAAAAATACAAGTAAAAAATAAATTTAAAAACATGAATTCCGGAAAACATATTTCAAAACAGATTGTTTCGATACTAAGAGCGAATCAATGAAGCTGAAAATAAGTGAATACTCTGGATAGTAAAATTACCAGGGATTTTTTTTAAAGAATAGGCAGGCACATGTATCTAATCATATAATTGATACGAATAATGATAGTAACTTTCGATATGCTCGGAAGTAATAAAAGAATCTCTTCATTTTTTTAAGGAATTTAGTTCACAGTTTAGAAAAAAGAAACAATTTCCTGCTTAGTATACTGAGCAGGCTCCCATAACTTTCAGGAAGCAGTACTATAATAGAATACATAATTTCTAGCTCATGCTCGCCATGTATTATCTCGACTGGAAAGTTCACAACTCACAAATTCCAAAAGAAAGAAAATTATTCTCTCAGCTTTCTTTACCTACATAGTATTTTGAGACAATGGGACAGTATAATGTGAATAAAAGCGCGCGATTAGCTCAGTGGTTAAGCACTCGCTTGCCATGCGGAAGGTCCCGGGTTCGAACCCCCGCGCCGACAAAAATTTGTATTCTTAATTTGGTTACAATTGTTTGTAAGGGATACCTTCCGGTGCGCTCGTGTTGACCCAGCACCTAAATGGGAAGTATTGTGTCACTTCTCGCCCATCAGAGGGGAGGCATACTACGGGATGGGCAGGCTACAACACAGACCACAAGCGTCTACAGTAGCTCCTGTTTCATGGCTACGAAATAAAAAAGGCTGTGAAACACTCATCTTTTATAATAAAAAAAAATAAAAAAAAAAAAAAAAAAAATAGATTCACGAGATCCTGCTTCTACTCATGCAAACATAGCTACCTAATAGTAAAACTTAGTGTTTATTTCTGATTCATGAAACAGCAGCAAAGATAGTAATTTACACATAGAGCAGGAATATTCTTTCTTTACGAAAAGGTGCAAAAAGATTTACTGTTTTTTTTATTTCTCGTACAATACGAGAGCAAGAAAAGACGTTCTTATAATCCGCAAACTGTTGGCGTTTTACAGTCTCAAATGAGAGACCTACCACACACAGGAGGCAAGAGCTGTACAACAGAACTGAGAAAAGATGGCCATGAAAATGTTCGGATTGTCTTCTACTTATACATACATATAAGACGCTTTGTATTTATCCAAGAAATGTGGCCACCACATGATCTCTTCGTCCCATCACCCTTTCACTATGCTGTAACGTCCGCCACTGTTTGTAGTGCCTCCTTTTGAATGTGAACTACATTTGAAATTCCTATTTGTTATTCTCAAGACTGCTTACGTAGGCAGGTACACCGTGGTATTATTCTTTCAAGAGCTAGTCGACAAATGTGGAGGGGGGGGGGGAGATAGAGAAATGGCATAATGTAGAGTATCATGTCATAAAACTAAAGAACAGGGCCGGTTCTTGACGTTAAATGTGAAGGGTTTGGCTGAGATTTGGAAAGAAAAAGTATATGTAGGGAAGACTTTTTGAGTAAGAACCTTACAAACATATAAATTCTTATGGTCGTGAATTTTGATGGCAGAAAATCATTTAGGCTGCTTTGAAACTCTAATTATTTATCAAATTTTTCCTTTACCTTGAAATCCGGATGATAGGAAGGTACGTACGTCTTATGTATACTGACATTATAATACTGTGACTTTCTGTTTATACTGATTAAAATGGAGGGGTTTGTTGATGGCATGAATGTTCAGAAATTAGTACCTGCTGATGAGAACAACAAGGTCGAAACAGCTTTCCAGGTATGTTCTTATATTTATGTACTCTAGCACAACTTTTGACTTTTGTTTCAGAATAAACTGACTGATTAATAAGGAAACGTTGGTGTAAGCTGAACACACAGAAGTTCAGTAATCGTATCACACTAAAGTATATAGCAGACAGGTATTACTTACATGTATAGCAGATGGGTATTACTTGAGATTGGCGTAAGAACACCCTACCTATACCTGACACATCCAATTACGGTTTTTCTCATCCGATTACAAAATTAGTGAAAACCCGGAAGAGTGAAAACATGAAGCTAGACAATTCTAATTATCTCAGAGCTCCTTCGACAGCAAACAGGATAATCCTCATCTCTTCTCTTCTGTCCTCAAGTTCTTCACCTGAGCATTTGACATTTAACCTACTCCTGGACAATAAATGCATGAAAAGTTTTCCTGTACGGAAAGTTAAGTCATTATTTTTTATTTATTCTAGTTGTTGTTGTTGTTGTTGAACAAAACAGAGGGTAGAGTTACACTTCATCCACCAAACTGACAAGAGGCGATTTGCAGGTAGCATTGGCTTTAGCTCTATCGGGCAAATTTGTACTGAAATTGAAAGAAAAACCTGTTGAACTAGATCAGTTGGCGAGTCAAAGAGGAAAATCCCATAACAACTAAATTTACTTCACCTAGACCTAGAGTAAAATCTCTGGAGCCTGTTATTCACAACAGTTTCGAATTATTCACAACAGTTTCGAACAGACCTCAGTAGATTGATCAATAAGACGGCGGACTTGTAACCTGGAGGTCCGTGGTTCAAGTCCCGGTTTCAGCGAAGATTTAGTAAACTGAGTTTGAGTAGCTGTAATATCACGAAAGTGAATAACCAACTATGATAACTTTTTAAAACAGTTTCGAATTATTGACACGAGACAAACTTTTTTTGACAACAATATTCGTTACCTTACTCTCTGCCGCGCTGTGTCTTTGTATATGGTGTTCTTCACACCTCGGCCGAAGTGTTTGATACCTATTGGATAATGTCATGAAAAACCTGGAAAAAGTTGAAAGAATAAATGTATTATAATCCTTCTTCCTTTTCCTCGCTCTTTTGAATTATGTCAATAAAATATGCTACCTAGTTTACTACCCTACCTTGTAACTAATTTATTCCCCTAGAAAAATGCAACCTAAGAGAGTAGGTTAGGTACCTTCTCATAAATCTACAAGACAGAGTACTGTGGGGTTGTAACTAACTATGCATCTCTGGTGCGTAGCCCGTGTTGGGGTAACGATGATAGACATTATTTATGTATTATGTCTATAGTAAAATTTATGAATATCACACGACTTTATTTTACATAGGAAATTTAATAAACTCATTCTAATATGTGTATCCAGTCACAGTTTTAAGATAAACGCCCATATCCAAATACATGGAAACATTTATTCAAACTATGAGAACTCTGCATCAAAAAAAAAAAAAAAATAGCTCGGGATATTTTTTTGATGAAATACTAGTTGAAAATCTTTAGTGTCTAATATGAAAACCTTTTCAGCTGTTTTGAGAACTAGAAAACTAGTGTACTTCTTATACTTGACGAGTTCTAAAAAGTTTTAGTTTCAAGTTTGAGCAGCACTGCTGAATAATAATTTGTTTACACAAACCCAGCTTAATCCTCCTCGTCGCGGTGAACTTTTAACCCCCAAAAACACCACTTCGTGGTTAAAAAAAGAAGAACGCCTCCCTCAAAAGAATGATTATAATTAGCTAAAAATAAATGATATCAAATTGAGAACACCTTACCTCTCTCTTTCTATATCTCTGCACTCCTCTCTGAATTTATTCCTCTTATGTTTATCTTTCTTTATCCTTTCTAGGGGTCCCAAACTTGATTATTCTTTAAATTTACTTGTTGCACGGCAATAAAAAATGGCGGTCGGAGTATGATTTTTCTGAACTTATTTGATTTGAATCGAGAAAATTACACCCCGACCGCCATTTTTTATTGCCGTGCAACAAGTAAATTTAAAGAATAATCAAGTTTGGGACCCCTAGAAAGGATAAAGAAAGATAAACATAAGAGGAATAAATTCAGAGAGGAGTGCAGAGATATAGAAAGAGAGAGGTAAGGTGTTCTCAATTTGATATCATTTATTTTTAGCTAATTATAATCATTCTTTTGAGGGAGGCGTTCTTCTTTTTTTAACCACGAAGTGGTGTTTTTGGGGGGATATCAGTTCTTTTTGTACGAAATATAGGTTCATACACTACTGAAACATTATGTATAACAAAAGTAAATAAGCTGGGAAAATGTGAATGTACCAAGTTGTCTTTTTTTTTAAGATATAGTTTTAGCAGTACGTATTTAATTTTTCTAAGGTCAATTATGTTTGGATCACAGATTTTGCCCCCTGAGTCTCCAAAGTGAGTAAATAATATATAAATTTGCAATGCAAGACCTTTTGATTCTATACTCCACATGATTAGGTTTATCTTTCAATGCTAAATAGACCTCGGAGCCTCCTATGAGGGACACTAAAACACCTGGATTTACAAATGCCAAAGAAATTAATTTGTAATCACCTTATCAAAGTGAGGTAATGAGTTCTCTCCCCGTTGACCTTTTCTTACCCGAATTCTCTCCGGCTTGTTGCAGGGGTCACCACGAGTATCTCTCCCGGAAATGAGACCATGCTTTTTTACATTAGGTATTTTTAAGAAAATGAAAACTATAAAATTATTATTTTTATATAAGAATCGGCCTTTTAAAAGAAATCTTTAAAATCTCTAACTAATAAAGGCAATGGCTTCAGTTTATAGTAGGGTTAGGTAAAATACGTACAAGGCCATGCCTCAGGAATATAGTAGGGTTAGGGATAATACATAGAAGGCAATGCCTCGGGTTTATAGTAGGGTTAGATAAATATATAGAAGGCCATGCCTTGGGTTTATCATAGGGTTAGGAAAAATACATAAAAGGCCATGCCTCAGGTTTATATCAATGATTCCTAGGTGTTTCGATTATAATTTTTATGCTAGGCCTAAACTATGTAGGTATAAAATCAGGTAAAAAAATGCAAGTGACGCGACGGGAGACAATTTGGTGTTTATAAAACCGTGAGCGGGAGAGAACTCGGTGGTGACGTCCCTTATCAATACATCACGAGGTATGAGTGTACCCCGGACATAATGGACAGAGAAAAAAAACTTCCCTGAAGGGGATCGAACCCAAGTCATCGTTCGTGCAAGCCTAGTATTCTACCCACTTGGCCAAAGTCACTACTTTGTCACAACTTTTAGTGAGTAGCATCGACATTATGAGAGCTAATTCATCATATTTTATCTCCATCTAACCATGATTGTCCAAAATCAATCTCGTAATGCCGCCACAGGTCATTGGCCAATTCTGCAACTACTAAAATTTTCCTCGCGAGGGTAATGGGATCGTCATGAAGATCAAATATAAAGATAGGAACAACAAAACAACGTTAAGCCCAAATTGAAAATATAGAGCTAAAAAATGTCGTCCCCGCCTGGATTCGAACCCATGCTCACTGAGTGGGAGGTCGAGTATGCTACCAATAGACAAAGTTATCTTCCAAAGAAACGAACGGAAAATGAACTAACTAAATAAATACTTGGAAACTTAAACATTAAAATTTTGCAGTGAGAGTCATCTCACTGCAAAATTTTAATGTTTAAGTTTAAGTTTAAATTTTAATCATTTAATGTTTAAGTTTAAGGTCATCTCGAAAAATACATACTGGCCAAGATCTGACCACTAAGCTAAGGATTCGAAGGTACGAGTACCTACCCGCCAAGGAAAATGAAAATGCCACCAGGTGTGGCCAGTGGACCGGATGAAGGAATAATATCAATAAATTTGGTATCTGCTCATCAAGATCTTTCATTTGATACCACTTAAGAATAGTATTATCCTTCAATTCCCGATTTGGGCTCCCAAAACCCGAGGCCGCCCAAATGGGCCGCCCGCTTATAATTTAGAATTTTTTTTTGGTCCGGGCTCATCTCCATTATATCTTGATCATTTTAGACACCTCACTTAATCTTCAGTGCCAAGTTATAGACACGAAGTCGGGTCTCAAAGGATCCGTATGAAAAAAAAAACAGAAAAAAAAAAAAATTATGAATCTTTTCATGTCTTTCACGATTGTTGGGGGGTCTCGAAAATAGGGTTCCCGTTGGCCTAGGAAGTCAAACAAAAAGTCAAATCAATTTATTTTTCAACGTAGAGTCCATTTCTGCAATAAAAATCGCAATTTTTGAAATTCATGTTGCACTTTTCTCTGGCTGAAAGTACATGAAATGCATGGGAACTATGTTTTCCGTAACCTTACACTCTGCCGGGCTGTCTCTTTCTTTGTATAGGCGTTCTTCACACCTCGGCCGAGGTGTTTGATAGAATGCTGCGCTAAGATGTGTCGCCCATGCAGCTAGAGAAATGATTGCGCTTCAGGAATATGCTGACTTGGAATTAGGGACAGATAACAGAACCCACACGAGAAACACAAGTCAGAAAGTGAGATTTAGGGCGGACGTATTAAACTAAAAGTGTGACAGTTCATTCAAACATAAACAATACGAATAGAAAGCAAAAACTGGAAAACATTTCAACATATTACTTCGATAAATATCTAATATAGAAACCGGAAGTATTTTTAATATTTTTTCTTAACACGTTGAACACCGAGGCTTTTTTTAGTTTTTTTTCAGGTACATGGGACAAAATTGTAATTTTCAATTATGTCCCTTTTAGGTCACAAGTGAGTTTCATGACTGAGTATCATTGTGTGCTGTGAAAAATCTGGATGAAACCCACCGGTGACTTTCACGGAACATCAGTATATCACGTGTTTCATAGTGTTCAACGTGTTAATTACTTAGGAGAAATTTCTAATATTAGAAATCGGAAGTATTTTTTTTTAATTTCCTGAATTATACTAAATAATAGAAAATAAAAAGGAAAGATTTTCTTCATCGAAACTGTCCTTGTGAGAATTCTTTTTTGTCTCAACAGTTTTTACTCAAGCACAGAAAAGAAGATGTGATCTGAGAAAGTTCAGTCGTTGATTTTTGAAAGTCCTGATGTGTATCCTCTTTTTAGTAAATGAATTTTGTATGATCAAATTCTATGACTCATTTAATTTGCATTACTTTTTCTACTATTCTTTCTCAGCTGCCTGAGAGTTGGTGCTCTTTTAACTGTCTAATCTCTCAAGCACGTGTTGGAGAGGACTTAAAAACTAGTCACTACAGCCAATGATGTACCTACGTCCTACATACCTAGAGCTAATAATAATACTCTTTAGTGGAAGGTAACCACCAGGCGAGGTTAGTGCTCAAAGCATTTTCTACCACCCAACCCTAAGAGTCTTATTATTATGTGGTCACAAACTCAAATTAATGAGGAAAAATTCGTGCACTGGGTGGGATTCGAACCGACGGACCCCTACGCTACCTGGATTACCAGACTAACGCGTTAACCACTTGACTACCATGCGTGCAATGCCCAACGCGCTAACTCACTCGGCAACTGTGACTGAAAAATGGATACTTAGTAGAATGGTAAGTAGGTATCCTGAAAAGTGCAAAGTATTATTATTATTACTATACACAAAAGAGTAGGTATAGGTATTAGGTACCTACTCACTATACATATGTACAATTGTACATCCTATAGCAATTTAATAAAGGTATCCGACAGAATATTGTATCTATCTTATTTTTCAGCAGGTGAAAAACATAAAATCCCCTCATAACAACAATACGTTTTGAATTATTCTGAATACATGATGATCTCAATTTGTTTTATATTGCATATACTATCAAATATTGAATTTCATCTTTTGATAATAAAAGGGCAAAATATTTTCGAACAAGATTTTCAAACTCCAACAAGAAAAATATTAACTGTACAATATTTCTCAATAATATTTTTCAGTCAGGTCACTAGGTGACCTCGGACTGAAATATTTATCAGGCCCTCGGCAGCTCCTTGTATTTATCGAGAAAAGAAAATCCCAGCCGAGAAAAATTATGATCAATATCTGTTCGGAAAATGAATAATATTTGCGAAATAACGTTTTTGTTGTTGTCGTCTTCAGAAAGGAAAAGAAAATATTATGAAAATAAACTAAATATGATCGAGAGCGAACAATAAAAACTCATATTTTACAGGAAGAATATGGATAGAGAAAAAAGAAGAGGAGACAAGACTGCCAGTCTCCAAACGAGAAAAAAAAACACAGGACGGATAAGATTAGGATATAAATAAAATGAAAAGATAGAAGATAGCGGGAAAAGGAGATAGAAAGAAACGTGAGGTAGATGGGGTGGGAAGAGAGAAGAAAGAAACAGATAGCCTTAGATAAGAGTGTAATAATTACGGTCATTATAAAACGGAGGGAAATATTAGGCTGGAAAATTTGTTGAAAAAATGATATCTAAGTATTTTAGATAAGAGGAAACATGCGAGAGAGAGAAAGAGAGAGACAGAGAGAGAGGAGAAGAAAGAGGAAAAATAAAATAGAAAAAAAGCAGAATTACAGCATTAAGAAGAGAAAGCTGGACAGAAGGAGAGAACAATAGATACCATAAGAGGAAGATAATAGAAGAAATGGAAGGAACAGAAGAGAAGAGGGAAAACTGTTTGAGATTGCATCCTTTGTCTATGACAAGCTTGAAATGTTACCCACAGAACTACTCCTGGCGGGTTGTGTCTCTTCTCTCCTGGGGCCCAAGGAATCCCTTCTGAGAGGGATTGAATCAAGACTTGTGTAACCGTCGCGCGTCGTCTGAGAAAAGATCTCACGAGAAAAAAAAAAAAAAAAAAAAAAAAAAAGATAAAAAAAAAAAAAAAAAAAAAAAGATAAAAAAAAAAGATAAAAAAAAAAATCACTAGTTATCTCTATATATAAAACAGAAAAAAGGACTACCTACCTATGTTTGTTTGTTTGTTTGTCCGGAGTTGTTTAGCCAAAACGGTAAGAGATAGCGAAAAATGTCGCTTTGTCCAGAAAAATTATAAAAAGTTCAAAAAGGCATTGCTGTCCAGCAGTACGGCTATGCCTTAGTAAATTTGAAATTTAGTCCCGTTGCAAAGCACGGGCAAACGGCTAGTTATGTATATCATTTGGAATTCACCCCAAGATTTCTCTATGGAAATGAGAATTAAGGAGATAAGAAAGGAAATATTCGATATAAGAAATAGAAAAAATCGTTGATAGACATAGGTATGTACAAGGAAATAATATTGATACTAGCATGGACAGCAAGATGGCTAAAGCAAGAAGTAGAAAACAGACCACCACAAACCACTTGGACATCACCCCCCCCCCCCCCCCCCCAGAATATTGTCATAGATAAGTTCAAAGTTCAAGGCAAAACGTTATAAATTACCTTACCTCAACGTGTGTAGGTTCGATCAGAGCATTACAGTATCAGCTCAAATAGGACAATAATTTCCCTCAGCTGTCTCCCAACGCCTTTCGCCTGCCTCTGAGTTTCTAGAGAGAAACTGTTCACCTCTTCTACTTCTTACATCGCCCTCTTCATTCCTCCTCTCTCATTCTATCTCCCTTTTTTCCTCCCTCTCTCATTCAATCTCCTTTTTTTCTCCCTCTCTCCAACTTCTCTTTATTCCTCCCTTTTTTCTTCTCTCTCCCATTTCTTTGCCAGTTGAAAACCCTAATGAGTCTAATGACACAAAAAAATGATGCCCCTTCCTTCTTTTTCCGGACAAGGAGTTCAAAGTTGTCGTTCGGAAGTATCCGACCCTCCCATTGCTGGACGAGGAGCACAGCACGAAAAAGGTAAATAGAGGTGAGCGCGTAGTTGGAGGCATTGGATGTTTTCCTCCTCTCTGAAGGACTCTCCTTGTCCAGAAGAGTTCTAAAACTTACTAGAGGAATTGTAATGTTTACTTTCTATTAACTAAGCGGTACAAAAAAGTTGAAACTTTTGAAAGAAGTTTTTCATACTGCCATCTAGCTCTAACCCGGTACGTTGACACCGTAAAAGTTTTCGTCAATGACAATTATCTACATCTAGACAGCAAGAGATAGATAATACATTTACCTAAAATTCAGCTTCCTCATTTACAGCCATTTTGTTGATAATCAATCAGTGGTTGAGTCAATCAATGAGTAACTTGATTTTAATTTAATATCAACATAGTGGTAAGTATTCTATGCATGTCCAATGATGCATATTAGAAGGTTCTAGGAGAATAGTTTCACTCCCCATCCGCTGGAAACCGCACCAGCTAACAACATTACTGAGGTTGCTGAAAGTCTCAATTGAACGTGTTAACTATTAATTTGTAACGAACAGAATGTTTCTGATAGAAAATTCTGTCCAACAGGTGTTGGAATTCAAATTTCACAGGACCCACAACAAATGACAAAACCACTACAACATGGTTGACGCTATACCTACACAAGAATTCTTCGAATTTTCCAAAGCAAACTCAAAAACTTTCGAATCCAATATTAGGGGTAAAGTCTAGTGTAATCCACAAATACATCAGAGTTCAATCAGCAAATACATGAGAGCAAACAATGTAAACACGTTTGGGAAATGTAAACGGTGAAAGCAAACTTGCAGCTTTGTGAATATCGGATAGGTGTATTTACGAAATAATTGGATGGATTTTTTTTTCAAGAAAATACACGGTCTTTACAAAGTTGTAAAGTCGAAAAAATTAAACAATTTCATACAGAATCATTGAATGAATAATAATTCTCATTTCATCGAATTTCGACATTCAAACCGTGAACTTCTTTTGAATTATTATGTAAATCTCATTATGTAAACCGACCTCAGTAGCTTGATCGATAAGGCGGTGGACTAGTAACCTGGAGGTCGGTCGTTCAAGTCCCGGTTTCAGCGTAGATTTAGTAAAGCGAGTTTGAGTAGTTGTGATATACGTAAATGATAACACAAATATGATAACTTATGTAATTCTCATTCAAGATAGAACAATAAGATATCGATATTACTTTGAGGCGTAATAGACTGATATACTATAATGATTAATACATAATTTTTAACCTTTGTTTGTCAAGAACTTTTGAAGACGACAACCGGAAAATAATTGCTTATATTGAATTTTGATGTAGCTTGTAGTTCTACTGAATTTTAATAGAACTACAAACAAGAACAAAAAAAAACATACTTGGATTTCCTATTTCAGAAATCAATAGTAAATAGATATTCTGTGGCGGGCACCCTGTGAACATACATCAAAGTAGTAACATCAGTAACTGAATGTGTGGGTATGAATGTCTTTTTTCTTTCCTTTGACCTAAAAAATAAATTCAAAGGAGGCTATACTATTCGTGACATTTCAAATGGATAAAATGACGCAGGGCATATGGAGAAAAAAATGGAAGGGATTACATGAGAGAGGATCAGGAAGAGAGGGAGAAAAAGAGACTTAATTCTCGAGCGGTGGCATTTTCAATTTCAATAAATTAAACGATTAAGTTTAGTGAGAGAGAATAAACTCGTGACAGTCATCCCATGGGCTGCCACTCACTGAAAGAAAGAAAAGCGTAGGAGAAAATAAAAGATAAGAATTCAAGTTGAAGGGGTGAGGAAGAAGCAAGATTACTTGGAGAAACATGTGTACATTATCAAAATAGGACTATGTCTATGATATAAAAAAAGAATCAAAAATAGAAACAAGGAAATGAAGAACATCAAAAAAGTAAGCAAAAGAATGTTTCATGAAAGAATAAAAACATCTAAGAATGAAATGCAAAAGAAAAAGCAGTGGTAAATAAGTGAAAGTGGTTGAAGATCTCATTATGCAAGCCGAAATTGTGGAACAAGATTCCTAAAAGAAAAATATCCTGTATCCAAGAGATTGTTACTACAGTTGCACGATGCACCATTCATATTACTTTTTCAAGTGTACAGAAAATAAAATCAATAATGACATGAACATAACAACTCACAGTAAATGTCCATATTGGATAAAAAAGAACATAATAGAAAACAATTATATCTTACTCAAAGAGAAAATTGAAGTCGAAAAAAAGTATACCTACAGAAAAAAAACCATGGACAGGAACTTTTAGGACAAAATCATAAAATTCCCTGAAAATGTCCGACAGAATAATACCATATAAGAACTAGGTAAGTACATATTATATTGAACAATTGAAAAGCTTTCAAAATGAAGTATTAGGAAAACTCATATCAATTTTTTTCCTCTTGCAGCTTGCATAATTTTTCATCCTCTACTTATAAAAAGAACGTACGGTCCAGTTTTGCAAGAGGTGTGTTCTTTTGAGACCCCATGGCAAAAATTTACTTTTACTACAAGCATATTTGGGTACATTGGATAGTGAGTGACCTACTACAAATTTTAGATTGAAAAGACACAAAAACATAACTAACCATCGTATGAAAAAACCCTGTCAAAGTCATAGTGAATACAAATGTGAAAGACTCCTCAGGGGAAGCATGTCAAAAATAAAGACAGAGTAAATTTTCCAGGCTGGAAAGATTTTGTCATTTTCAAGTTTAATTTGAAAGAATACTTTCATGAAAAGACAACTTAGCTTTTCTGTCATTTGCGCTGAATAATTTTGTCTACCTACTCACTTTTATATCAGAGCCTCTCCCAGCAACTTCTGTATCCTCAGTTTCTTGTCATTTTATTCTTCTTTGAAGTTTCTCATTTCTTTGTCCTTCACTATCCGTAGCAGTTCAGCTGATAATGACACATGGATTTTATTCCCCAACATCATCATCATCATGTTTCCCTCCTCTATTCCTTATCCTTTCATAATACTATACTTATCCTTCTGTCTCTCTCACTCTTAAAAACTTTATCACTCATCAATCTCTACCTTCCTTTTTCCTTAATCTTGACTTGTCACATATTTCACACACACTTACTCACTATTTCTATCTCAATCTCGCGTTGCCTTTCTTCACTTCACTTTCTATTAGAACTTTTTCCTTCCTTCTGCTTCATTTTCTTTTCATCTTCACTAATCTTGACGCATTATTCTCTATTTCTTATTCACGTTCTTCTATCTTATTACTTCCATCTATCTTTCCTACCTTTTGTTTCGTTACATTTTTCTTTTCCTTTATCTTTTCTTCTTTAAACTCTCACAACCCTTCCCACTTCCTTTCACCTTTGTCTCGTCTCCATTTTTCACTCCTTCTATGCTCTTGTATACTCCTCCATCCTTCCGTCCCTCTCTCTCTCTCTCTCTCTCTCTTTCTCCTTCTCTTCTGTCTCTCTCTCTCTCTCTCTTCTCCTTCTTTCTCCTTCTCTTTCTTCTTTCTCTCTTTCTCTCTCTCTCTTTCCTCTCTCTCTTTCTCTCTCTCTCTTTCTCTTCTCTCTCTCTCTTTCTCGTCCACTGCTCATGTCCCTCTTCAATGGTAAAGTTTTTACCTCTTTCTCTTGGGAGAAAACAGCTTTTCTATTTTTTCTTTTAGACATACACATCTATAATATTCCATTTTCTTTGATGATTCCATGCTGCTTATGTAGATTCCAACACGAGGTTTTCACAACCCGGATTCATATCAGAATAGTAAGCTCACTGTCACGGTTTCGATTCCCTAGAAATAAAAACTCAAATGCGAATGATAGTCATATGTTGTTACTTTTTCTTTTACCTATTTCAAAAGATAATAAATAATTAGGAAGACAAAATGTATTGGACCACTGCATCGTGAAAATATTTATGTAGCCGCAAATATTGATTATCTCTCTCTTCAATTCACTCCAACTCCAATGAAGTTAAGCAATGGAACTTAAATGAGGGAGGAAGAAGGACAAGATTGAAATGAAGAATAGAGAAAGTAATGCATAATAGAAAAAAAGAACGAGAGAGAGAGAGAGAGAGAGAGAGAGAAAGAGGGAGAGAAAGGGAGAGGGAGAGCAGATAGGAGATTTTACTTCTGAACAATAGATGGTATTATCTTAACTCTTAATCGATAGGGGGTTCATTATAAAATTTCCAGGAACAAAAGGAATCTCATGAAATGAAAATTCTTCTTGTACAAATCGTTCCTTTAATTAGAAAACTTGAATCGATATTGATTGTACACTTGTCATTGATTACTACTGAAATTCTTTATTTTATAATTAAAATGTAAAGCACGCGTACTGAGTGTTTTCCATGAGTATTTATTTCCCTTTATTTTTATTTTTTCATGCATACACACGCAATAATAGGTCCTATTGCATTTATGTGTATGATATGGTGTATCTACAATATTATGATAAAATATACATATCTAAATTAAAAAATACAGTAAATTGATATAAAAAATAAGATTAACATGATATTCTTACTACTGTATTGAAGGAAATTTTTAGGCTAGTAGTGACGTACATGTATTTTGTATTCTTTTATGTTATAGTATACAATACTCGTATTCCATTATATTTTTGCACCATTTGACCCACCCCTTTTTTTGCAGAACCAGCAGAATCATAAAAAAATCAATTTGAAAGTACTCACTGCCAAAAGAAGTTACATACTTCTACTTCTTTTGGCCAAAAGAAGAAAGTACTTCTTTTGGCACTCACTGCCAAAAGAAGTTACATATTATGTAGTTTAAAACTAATTGGATGTTTATATAAATTTGTGTAATCTTATAAATTTGAATTTCTTGGTCGGTGTTCATAAATTCAATTACATCCTCCTGAGCTATGAAAATCAGAGGGTTCAATTTACATTGAAAGAAACTGACTGACCTCAATCAATCACAGAAGCTGTTCCGATGTAACTCTCAGACTCATCTGTTCTAGCGGTGGCAAAATTTACTACCAACAAACGCAAAATTAGAGAGAAGGAGGGGTGATGGCAATTCTGCCCCTATAAATATGAAACGAAACTTTTCATTACCTCTTGCTGCCAAGCACTTAAATGATGAATAATTTCTAATTCAGGAGTTGGAATAGGTTTCTTTCTTATCCATCCTTGGAGTTCTACATCTTTTCTTCATTTGACCACCAAAAACGTTCCTCTTTCCTGACACTCTTAGCTTATAATTTTCTTATGCAAAATCTAGGGTTTGAGAAGGTGTTCACTACTTGCGTAAAATCCGCGATATACGGCAATGTCTTGGGTGTAGACATTGAAAACAACCAGAACAGGACATATCTTGAACATCTAGGTCATTCCGGGTTTTACCCTCCCTTCATTGGAAACTCACAGACCAGCTAACCATATTAACCGGCATCACGAAGGCTCGAACTTGAATGGTCACCCATCCAAGTCCCAACCTCACTGTCCATTGCTGTACTTGAGCGACAGTACGAGACTAGTGTATTCAACGTGCGCCATCGACGCTGGCTAGATTACTTGTTTAATTTATTTAAAATTCCGTATTTCACATTATATATTTTAAATCTACATTATAATCTGGCTGGAGGACTATAAACAGGGAGTAGACCTACATTGGCTTGGTTCTGGGGGCCCTTGCCAATTATTAGCCTCCTTGTAAAGACAGTGGTAGAATTGCTGAGTCATTCCTCCACTGTCTGGCTACCATCGTTCGCGATGACGCCACCCTATGATGGTGATGATGATGATTATAATTTACTATCTACTACAATTTATTACACTACTACAGTAAGCTAATCTTCACGATCTGAATTTCTTTGTTCCGACCTCAGTAGCTCGATCGATAAGGCGGCGGTCTTGTAATCTGGAGGTTGGTGGTTCAAGTCCCGGGTTAAGAGTAGATTGAGTAAAGCGAGTTTGAGTAGTTGTGATATTACAAACGTGATTAACACAAATTTAATATGATATAGCTTTAAAAAAAAATTCTTTTCCCGAAACTGACTGACAGTACAAAAAGCGTCCTTATTTTCCTCCTTTTCCTTCTAAGTCGACGCCTTGTACAAGACTTTGAACCGAACAGGGCAGAATGAAGCTAAAGTTTATCTCATAATTATTATTGTGAATATAATTACAAGTTGTAAAATTTAATGGGTAAATTCATAACTTTTTAGGATGTTTTCATAATGTTTTGAATGATAGAAATCATTTTCTCTTCTTTTCCTTGTTTATGTTTCAGTCGGGGTGAGGGCGGGGGGGGGGGGGGGGGGGGGGGGGAGAGAGAAATTTATGGTGAGCACTTCAACTTTTGCGGAGGAAATCTCCTGATAAATAAATTCCAAGATTAGAACAATTTTACGGGTAGCATTGTTCTTTTAAAGTTGAAATAAACAGATTCTCGGGAGTTGTTTGTTCGAAAAAATGTACGTATAACCGACCATTATTTCTTCTTTACTACCGCGCCAGACACTGGTAACTAGAGTTTAAATTTCCAACCTTTATTAATTGTTATTAAGGGTTATTGTACTTTCCTCTAGCCACAGCCGACACTCTATCAAAACATAATTTTCACACCTTCAATCATCCCATTCTCATCCTCGCCAATATTTCGCAACGTTAACCCGACTGTCCCCACCAGAACGAAAGCCGTGATGAGGTGATAAATTACCCCAAGCTACATTGTTATTTATTACCACCAGCGGCGACGCGTAGATGATGTGAGTAAACAAATAGAGACTTGAGATGGGGGAAAGAGGTGGATAAAGCGTGAAGAATATTTAGGAGAGAACAAGTAAAGGGATGAGGAGGTGCTGGGCCAGATGGAAGAAGTGAAGGTGCTGACCTTGATGAGGTAAATGACGTCCACAAATAAGTTTGAGACAAGATTGAGTGCAATGTTGCTACATGTCAGACACCAAGTGCAAAACCATTTCACTCCAAACCCTACTCCATCACATGTGAGCAAAACCTTCTCTCAAATAAATAAAACAGTTCTGTCAAAACTCCTGCATACAAGTATTTGACCCATATTGTATAAGTAGTTGACCCATATTCCCCAATGCAAATCCATCTTGCTGAGGCAACACTTGACAGGTAAATACTTGAGAGAGATATATGGTTATTCTCCCTCTCGTTTGAGGCAGAACAAACAGCACGTTCTGACCTACTCCGAAAAAGCTTTCGTTTCCTACTCAATAATCTTTGTGTTTTGTTTTACCTCAAGGGTAATGCATTTGGGATTAAGCTGGGATTGTTTTGAAAATTTCTCAGGAAATGCATGATTTTAAAATAATACGTTTTGTAGATTCTACATTGTACTTTTAGTATTAGTATCGAAAGTTTTGTACCATATTCCGTAGCACACATGGTTGAAATTGAATTCGATTTTATTAAATTTGATGATGCTCTCTTTTCTATTTATTCCTTTTGCCCTAACCTCTCATTACGAGAACTCGTTCCTCTAGAGGAAAACAGGGACCATATAACAATAATACCAACATACATGGGTAATATGTATATCTTGTTTGAAAACAAAAAATGTCTTGGAGAAAAATCTCACAAGGTACTTTGGTTTTCAGAACACTGGTTCAATGGAATTTTAATATCTCAAATGTCATCTTCGGAGACGTTTTCAATTTTCTTCTCAAGGCTCACACGCGAATGTAAGAGACGGCTTGCAGCGTCTATAAAAATGAAAATATATTCCTGTGTAAATATTAGACTACAGAATTCCTATTCGGCCTAATTTCAAGGAACTCCTTCAGAAGAATCCTTTTTGCTCGAAGAAGTAAGAGGAAGGGGCAGATTGGATGGTCGAAAAAATCAATGCTTGAATACAAGTCCACACAATACTTAACTTTTACTTAGGTACATTTTACCAAGGTAAGTTATAAATTGACTTTTTAAAATTGAAATCATATTTCGGAATTAATTATTCCTTGGCCAAAAATAAACCCAAATGGAATCGTTAGCGTTAGCAAGGGCTCCACTTTCCTAACGCCAAAAACGTGCTCTACCCTACCAATCTCAACCATCAGGTTGAACAATGCCGAACTCAAAAGCAACATAAGCTAATATGGGATAATGGCAAGGGAGATATAAATTAGGAATTAATTATTGAAGACAGTGTTATTAGTTTCTCCTTGTTAATGGAACACATCAATAAATCTATGAAGGATCATAAAATCTTAAAAAAGATAAACGTTAACAACACGTACACAATTAATTCTTTCAGCTCCAGCTTCATGATATTCAGTTGGCCCCCGAGTCCACTTAAATTGGAAGAGTTGGTAGCTATTTTTAGTAACACCCTCTACATTAAAATAGTAGAATATCCTAACATCTGGCAGATTTTTTCACGGGTTCTACTCTATTGTTCAAACAGAAATGCATAAATTTTACCTCAAGGGAGCGTTTTCTACGCCTTATGAAGATTCCTATATTTACGAAGGCAATAACACACGCTAAGCTTTTTAAGTGGATGTAAGATATTTCAAGTGTTCTCCTTTTTTTTCAGCAGAAAGCTTTTAAGTGGTCTCTGATCTTTTCGGAAAAAATATTTTTCACTTTTCCTGAGAGCCCTGTCTCACGTCTATCTCGTAATTTTCTCTTTATCAGACATTCATGGAATCTTATATACCGGGTTGGTAAATATTCCAGAGAAATTTATAAGAAAAAATCGTACGAAGGACATGAAATATCTAAAATACAATAATTCTCTGATAAACTATTTAGAATTATTGATGTAATATCTTGAAAAAAGAGTTTGCTGACTTTTAATAATTTCCGTGATTTCAAGACAATATAAAAACTTGCAATTTTAAAACGAAAGTTTTTCGTAAAGAGTAGATTAGAATGGATCAAAAAAATTCTCTATCCGAACACGATAATTCCGATGAAAGCTCGGAAATTTTAGATAATCTTTTACCGTTTAGAACCCCTCTAGTTATTGCAATTACTTTACACTTCGGCATATAAATAAAAATATCGGACTAAAAACTCACCTATAATTCCTGGAAATTCCAATTAATTTGAAACTCGATTCTTACACAGTAGGTGTACACTGTATATGTTGCCCAAGATTCCATTTCTGATTGCTGCTCACGTCAGCAGGATAGCTATTAGCTACTCCTTTTCCTGACGAGTGTGAGTATCGAAATTTTATGACTCCGCCGGGATCAGAACCCGGCACAGTAAGGGATTGGAGAGTGCTGTCTACTCGGACACGGTGACTACATTATTTTATTTTAATATAAATATATTGAATATTGAATATATTGAATCTGTCAGGATTCAGGACTTTATTCAACTAATAAATCAAAAATATTGAATTGTTGACCAGTCAATACCTAATAAGTAAGAACATTGAAAGTACTTTATTTTTCTCAGTAGCTCGATCGACAACGTGTCGGACACCTGGAGTTGATGGGAAAACCAAGTCTGGCAAAATTTAGAAAGAGGAATTTGTAATTTAGATATTACGATTGGGATTAACACAAAATTGATAACTTCTAATCTATTGTTCCACCACCTCCTTTCTCGCTCTCACTCCCTCTCTCTCTCTCTCTCGCTCTCTCTCCTCTCTCTCTTGCGCTTGTCAGTCGATCAAAAATTTGCTCCCTTATTTTCTTATCTAATTAAGGATTTTACTAACCTTTGAGTACAGAAGTGGTGTTTTTCTGGTACATAGTGTGTCCTTTTTCAATATTAAGTTGTGTTCACAAACAGTTATTACATTAAATAGGTTTTTTCTTCATTTTAAGTAGTGTTCTCTAGGCCAAGGCCTAAAATACCTTGTGTTTCTATTGTCTATAAAAACTGAGTTAACACGAAATCCAACAAAAAATGAGTAACTTTTGATGTTTTTATGGTGTTTTCTTTGCCGAACGAACAGTTTCTTATGAAATTTTGAGCTTTTTAAGACCTTTGAAACGAAATAAATAACAAATTATTTTGTAGTTATTTTATAAAGATAAAATCTTTGATTCGCCATTAAAAGTTTAAACCAAAACAAAACAGAAGAACAACAAAACAAAAGCAAAACAATAAAAATAAAAATTGTAATCACAAACAATATTTGAATTTTTTATAAAATATTTATGTTATAAAAATGCAATTTATTTTATTACTATGAAAATAAATTGATGGAATCACAATATCTAAATTGACGTAATCAATAATTAAATCAATCTCTTGAACAGTAATAGTTACCTACGCACAGTGATAAGAAGATTACGTATCTATCTATCATTCATTCATTCGTGTTGTGCTTCCTCACAGTCTCAAAATTTTCAAAGTTATTTAACGGAAGCATTGCTTTCCTTACCTACTCATTATGAGTTTCTTGTGTGGAAGGTGTAATGAGAAGCTGATATGTGAGGATCCCAAGGATTTTCCAACGTGTTGTAACTGTAAGAAAAGTTACCATTTCCAATGCAACACGGTGGGGGAAAGTTCATGGCGAACAATGGGTCCTCAGAGAAGGGGGGCGTGGACATGTGCAACCTGTAGAAATTCTGTGGATACACGGAGTAAGGCTAATGCGGGTCTTCAGTCACCAATTGTGGAACCGGTGGAACGAGCCAATACTGAAGGGGGAAACGTAGAAGGTATGCTATCACAAAACTTTGCCAATCTGGAGCAGTTGATTAACAAGAGGATGGATGATTTTCAGACTTCTCTGGAATTTATTGGAAAACAAATGGAAGATCTATCTGGAGCTATTAAGAATGTGGAAAAGAAGAATGTCATGTTGGAGAAAAGATTGAATACACAGGAAGCTGAAAATCAAGAATTGAAGTCAAGAGTGAAGTATCTGGAGACCATGTTTCAACAACGAGAACAAAAGGAGCAGGCAACAAAGTTAGAAATATCTGGTTTCAAGGATACTGAGGTCGATGAGAATCAGTTTGTGAAGAAGGTTATTGAAATAGCCGGTTTGACTCAGGAGGAGATTCTCTTCAAAGTGGAGAAGATTGTGAAGGAGCCTACCGAGAAGAGGAGTGGCAAGACACAAACACTTGTTGTACAATTCAAGACGGAAGCCACAAGAAATGATGTGCTGGCCAAGATCAAGTCCGGTAAGGTGTACAATAAGTTAGGGGACCTTGTATCTATTAAAATCTCCTTTAACGAGTATTTGACTCCGTATTACAAGAAATTGTTATACGAAGCTAGAAGAGTTAAATATGAAAAAAATTACGCCTTCCTCTGGGTAAAATCCGGAAAAATATTACTCAAGAAAAACACAGACTCTAACATTGAAACACTACTCTGCAATGATGATCTACGTAAGATGTAATATCCACCTATTATTATTACTTTGTATAACTAACATAGTTCCTCTGTAAAAATCAATGGTTAACATTAATAACTTCTATTTAAACAATATTCAAAATCTGTCAGTTAAATGTGAAACCCTTGAAGATATTGACTCTTGGAAATCTAAACTTACCTATAATGAATTACTTACAGTTATCCATATTAATATCAACTCGCTGAAAGCAAAATGGGATGAACTCTGTATAAAACTGCAACCAGTACTACGTTACCTAGATGTGCTAATCTTCACGGAGATTGACGTAAACAGTGAGGAAGCATTGTGTTATCAACTTGAAAACTTCCATCAGATCAGTAAGTGTAGAGTGAGTAAAGGAGGAGGTGGGGGAGTAATGGTGTTTTACAAAGATGAGTTCGAGATAGATAATTTATGCTATAATATTGATCAAGCTGATAACATAGCCCTCAGATTAACCCACCAGGTACACAAAACAGAATGGATTATCCTCGCCATCTATCGTTCACCAAAGTTAGTCCTCCATTCATTTCTTGACGATGTAAACTTTTGGCTTGCAAATGCTACAAAAAAGACGGACAATGTAATTATGATTGGAGATATCAATATTTGTTTTAAAAAGAAAGCTTTATGTTCACGCTATGTTAACATGTTGAACAATCACACGCTGGTACCCCTCATTCAAGAGTTCACGAGAGAGGAAGTCTCGGGTGGAACTGTCACCAGATCCAGTATTGATCACATAAATGTCAGAATGAAAAGAGAGTACAACTATGCAGGTTCAGTGATAACGGATAAAGTGGCAGACCACTATTTTGTGGCACTGAGAGTTACGAAAATTGGGGCTCAAATACCCACATTACGAACAGGACCGGTTTATAAGGAGATACCAGATAACAAACTCATACAACAAAAAATCGAAGCTATTGATTGGTCAAGTCTAAAAGATAAATGCGAAGAGAATCCACATCAACTTTACAAAGAAATAATTAATAAATTTGATAACATTTATGAAACATCTAAGAAGAAAATTGAAGTACGTGACACCAAATACCACACACCATGGGTGAATCAAAGGGTTAAAAACGAAATTGAGCTTAAAAGAAAACTGTTGAAAGTTTGGCGAAATAATAAAAATAATTTATTTAACTGGGAAAGGTATAAAGAACAGAGAAACCTGGTCACTAATCTTATCAAAATACAAAAGAGAATTTATACATATAAAATATTCAAAGAAGCCAGTGGCAACATGAAAAAAACCTGGTCCTTAATAAATAGTATGATGGACAGAAAGAAGAAGGATCCTATCGAAGAGGTGCTTAAGAAAAATTTCCAAACTAATGACCTACTTTCTCTTTCGAATCAGCTGAATAAAAATTTCATTGATCAGGTCATTAATATTAAATTAAAAAACCAGGGTCCTGATATGAGTGTAAGTATGAATGATTTTGTACCTCAAAGTTGTTATTCCACTATGTACCTACGGAAAGCTAGAATGGTAGATACTCATTTTATATTAAAAAACATGAAGAAGACCGGTAAGGGCATAGATGGGCTAAGAAATGGGGACATAATAAAGAATTCTCAAATATTTTTACCTATTATTACACATCTCGTCAACTCAATGATAAAGGAAGGTATTATACCGGATGGTCTCAAAATCTCGTGCATATCCCCCCTATTTAAGCACAAAGGGAAGGCTGATGATATGTCAAATTATCGTCCTGTGGGGTCAATGCCCCTGATAGAGAAAGTGTTGGAGAAACATATCAACATTCAGATGAAAAAGTACCTCGCTGAGAATAAAATACTTCCGGACTTTCAGCACGGTTTTCAATCAGGAAGAAGCACCACCACTCTGCTTCAGGACTTTGCTGACCTTGTAAACACGGCCTTGGACGAAAGAAAGTGTGTCGTCATACTCCTGCTTGACCTGAGCTTCGCTTTTGACGCCCTAGAGCACTCCGTGCTACTGGAAAAGTTCAAGCAGATAGGTATTTCCCATCCGATACTCAATAACTTCTTTCTCAATCGGAAGCAGTTAACCCGAGTCGGAGATGTGAGGAGTGACCTCATTAATATCAACCAGGGCCTCTGTCAGGGGGGGATCAATAGTCCTACGTGGTATAATGTATATACGTATGATATACAACACGTCAAACGGACAGGAGTCCTTAAAATGTTTGCTGATGACTCATGTATCGTCTCCATTCACAGTGACGTGAGGACTGCCGTGACCAATGCTCAAGCGGATTTCATTGAACTTCAGAAGTACTTTTATAAAAACAGCATCTTTTTAAATGAGAAAAAAACCGAAGCAATGGTTCTGGGATTCGCAAGTAAAAGATTGGACATGTCAGCGCACCGTATCATATGTCACAGTAGGACTTGTCTTCAAAGCCGCAGTTACGAGACATCTATTTGTTCCTGTCATAGAGTCGACTTCTCCCATAATGCACGGTACCTCGGCGTGTTCCTGGACGACGAGTTCACAATGAAGCAGCATGTCGACAACCTGGGCAAGAAACTTAGAGTAGTACACTACAAGATGATGAAAATTAATGCTGAAAGGATGCCCCTTAGTACTAAGAAAACTATTTATTTCTCTCTTGTTGAGTCACTGCTTAGGTATGTGGTTACCATATATTCATTTGTACCAAAAACTGATCTAGAGAAAGTATGTAGAGTACAAAGAAAGATTAAAAAGTTGTTGTTTTTTAATAGAGACGATGTAACAATACTTACCCCTGATCAGCTGTACAAACTTACCATTTTGTGTTTAAATTTCCAAAATTCAAATTATAGGAAGTTAATTGCTCAGCCCTATAACTTACGTCAACAGGACTTTTATAGAACCAAGCTGAATACATTTACATGGGGTAGAAGACGTTTAGATTATATTGTTCCCCAATTATTAAATACATATTGCCAAGAATTTATTGATGAAGCTGATACAAAACTGATTAAGAAATGCATTAAAGATAGTTTAGTTAATAATCCCTAGTCACAATATCTTCTATTACCTATGTTAAAATTGATCGATTTTCATTTTTTATTTTTATATTTTTTTTTATTTTTTACTTTTATTATTGCTATTTAAATATTGTTGAGTGAGACCATCTCCTCATAAGTTATTTATTAGCTTAGGAGATGTTATATTTGTAAAATAAATTGTTATAATTAAAAATAAACAAATCAAATCAAATCAAAAATCTCTCGCTCTCTCCGCCTTCTCTCTCGTCTCCGCTCTCTCCTCTCTCTCGCTCTCCTCTCTCTCCTCTCTTTCCTCTCTTTCTCTCTCTCTCTCCTCTCTCTCTCTCCTCTCTCTCTTCTCTCTCTCTCTCTCTCTCTCTCTCTCTCTCTCTCTCTCTCTCTCTCTCCCTCTCTCTCTCTCTCTCTCTCCCTCTCTTCTCTCTCTCTCTCTCCTCTCTCTCTCTCTCTCTCTCTCCCTCTCTCTCTCTCTCCTTCCCCTCTCTCTCCTCTCTCTCTCTCTCTCTCTCTCTCTCACTCTCTCACTCTCTCACTCTCTCTCTCTCTCTTTTTCTTGCGGCTAGAAGAATAGAAAATGGCTCAACCGAGAAACTGTTGAATATAAGAAACATAGATTTCTTTCACATTTAGGTGCGATCTAAATGATTTGTTCAAACCCTTATTTGTTACATGGTCATTCCGAAAAAGCTGATTTGGATATTTGTATTTACTTTAGAACTCAGTTAGTAATTTAAAGTTCGTTAGACATTACTTACATCAGCTAGCACAAGGATATGGTATCCTAAACAAAACAATTCTTGCATTTTTTTCGTGTACATATTTCAAAATGTGACCACATAATCTGACCACGCTTTAAATTGATCTCGAGATCCATTCGATCATTAACCTTGCCTAACAGTTCCACTAAATCCTATGATATTAATTATGATAATCTTTACATCTAGTGTAAGGAGAGGATGATAAATGTAAATTTCACAATGTTAATAAAATAAATCCTTTTACGTTACAGAGAAAAAAAATTCATGCAAATGGTTTGTTAGACTGAATCTATGTATGTACAGGTTTTTATGCAGCTTACTCAGAGTAATCTCAAACTTACATAACTACAACAGGTACAGATTTACATAATTACACAGATTAAAATATATATTTAAAAATTGACACAAAAGAGGAACACCGTAATGAGCTTATGATATTAAATTTCAGATACTAAGCAAAATTGAATCTAAATTTCCGAGGATCAATATCGAAAAAATTAACCAAATAATAAATAATCTAGAGTCAAATTATAGTTGTTTCACTAAATGTTTCAACACTAAAAGTTTCAACACTAAAAGTTTCACAAAAATTCACACGAAACTCAGCGCATTTCCCACGATTTTACTGAAAAATTAACGCGAAATTTTCGACGACTCATGGTTGTTGCGATTTCTCGCGCGAAATTCAGTTCCTGTACCCGACACAACCGTTGTAAATGGTTCGTCTGTGTAGAGGAAAACAGTTGCCTGACACCGGTAGCAACAGCAATCCTCAACGGAAAATCCTGACGCATGTGTGGAAAATCTAAAGGCTAAGGCTTATAATAAAGTGGGCCTTTGTCAAAGAATTAGCCCGAAAAAAAATATCATTTCATCTGGGAAAGGGTTTTGAAACTTAAAGATGTCTACGAGTAGTTTATTGTTCAGTAGGTCAAGATTATTCAGCATACAGACATACACAGGCATTCATAAAAACGTGATTGATATTTTTTTTTTAAAACATTCATAAAAAAAAGCTCTGGTAATTTATACCTAATAACTTATTTTATTCATGAAAAATTTCCACATCGATTCTTTGTCTTTTTGTTAGTTATTCTAGTTTCAGATGTATTTGGGAAATGTGTTTCTAGTGGTTTAGTTAACTCATAAGGTTAAGTCATCAGTGTAGATTATTAGTACTCACTAAAAACTACTTATAAAATATTTTAAATCGGACGGGTCGTAAAAAATAAAGCAATCAAGATAAATGAAAAATGTATGAAGTATAGATTTATTTCTTGTACTTCACATTGCATAACTATTAATATTCAGGCGCTTATACAAACTGGACAACTAAACTAGAGAACAAGATCAAGCCGTGGGAAGAACTTCAACCTACATATTGGCAATACGGTAATACATCGATCACGGTCAGTTGAGTTAGTGAATCAATTCTATCAATTTGTTATAAATAAAGTACATATTTATGTACTTTATTTATACTGTCAGTGTAGCACTGAAAGGGACTCTATACTGTAGAGTAGACTTGTAGAGTCTCTATCTGTAGTCCTTTCTGTAGCATAAGAGTCCCTTTTAGTCAGCAGTTTAAACAAAGTCTCATATATTTGAAAAATAATGGGTGTAAAACAAAACATACGAGTGGATTTATATAATTATAATAATTCCATGTCCGTGAGATAGGGACAGATACCTAAATCACTGTGGTGAGAAGATTATATGGAAGCCTAGATCCAATGTGTAGGCTCCTTTCATGTCCATGTTTTATATAATTATAAAATAACAAGTGACTCTACTCACCGGTAGGAGTCATAACTATAAAATAACAAGTGACTCTACTCACCGGTAGGAGTCATAACTATAAAATAACAAGTGACTCTACTCACCGGTAGGAGTCATAACTATAAAATAACAAGTGACTCTACTCACCGGTAGGAGTCATAACTATAAAATAACAAGTGACTCTACTCACCGGTAGGACTCATAACTATAAAATAACAAGTGACTCTACTCACCGGTAGGACTCATAACTATAAAATAACAAGTGACTCTACTCACCGGTAGGAGTCATAACTATAAAATAACAAGTGACTCTACTCACCGGTAGGATTCATAATTATAAAATAACAAGTGACTCTACTCACCGGTAGGATTCATAATTATAAAATAACAAGTGACTCTACTCACCGGTAGGAGTCCTAACTATAAAATAACAAGTGACTCTACTCACCGATAGGAGTCCTGGCGGCGCTGGGCGGCGTAGCTGTGCCCCGGCACGTCCAGGGTGTGCATGTTGTACCCCGGGGCACAATGCAGGGGCGACTCATGAGCCAGGAACTTCTCCTGGAGGGAGGGCAGTGCCTCATCCTCCGCCACGTGGATAACTGTGACGTCATTGGCGTCTATGATCCGGATGAGAGGCACTTGCAGCTCACTGATGCTTTCCATCCTCATGCCTGACCCTCTGAAACAATACAATGAGAACATTATTTGTTAATATACATAAGTACAGTCGACCCTGGATATAAGTGAACAATTTCCAGGTCATATTTACCTCTTGAATGATTCATTTTAATAATATCTATTATTAAAATGAATCATAAAAATGATAGCGCCATTAGCTATCATGTTTGTGTTAATCATATTCGTGATGTCATATTTCTAGATAAAAAAAACTCGCCTTAATTCGTGGGACTCGAACCACCGATCTACAGATAACAAGTTCTCGCGTTACCTATCGATCTAACTTTGGAACGTTTTAAAAAAATCAAAACAATCTCTTTAATTTTGTACTTTTTTTTTCCATTAGGCGCTTTAACTCTGTCAGTACTATATTAGCGTGTACAGTTTGATGGTCTTCAGGTAACTTAGTAGGGAATCGGCGCTCTCGACAGAGTCTGACAGAGCTGGAGGGACAGGTAGGGAAGATCTTGTTTGTTATTTTTGTACTTTTAAAAGTAAGTGAGATTCAGTTATGTAACTGGTTAGTATGAGCAGCTAATAAATTCTCGTTGCTATTCGAAAAAACGATAAAAGATAATTAATATTATCAGAGTAAATACATTTTTGGGGGAAGAAAATTTTCCTGAACAAAATTTATTCTCTACTAGCAGGAACAGATTGTTTTAGTTCATGAATTGCTCACAAAGGAGCAGCACATGTAAATGAAATAAAAACACGTGACAAAAACTCTTTACAAAAGTTTTCCAAACTTGAACTTGAATTTCCTTCTCTCTTGGAAGCGAACTTTTGGAAAAGTTGCCTGAATTTCATCTAGATGGCAGCACAAGTTCCATTATGGCATTGCAACGTGTTTTAAAATAACAAATGATTGACGGGGATGTGAGAGCAACAGGCAACAGCCTCTTTCAGTTTTTCACTCGATGCGGCAACAGGCATGGCAACGTTGTGGCAACGTGAATTTTCATGAAAACTGCTGTGCGACAGACTAATTTTTTCTAAAAAGATAATTTTACCCTTCAAATTTTAGGTCTAATTATAAGCAGTTTCATTTACCGCCTCCTTTTATACAATAAATATTCATAAAGTCACAGAAATGCATAATTCCACACAAATGGTTAGGTAAAACCCATTTCATTATTTCTATCGTAAAGACAAACCTCCTTTACGCAGCCGAGGTTTGGGCTCCTCGATACGAAGAAACCATAGAAAGATGTCAGCTCCAGTTCTTCAAATCAGTTTATTGCCTTCCCAGGAACACTCCTAACTACATGGTCCGCCTGGAGATGGGTGTGGTGAGCTTGTCATTCACGGTATTCAAGCAGATGGTAGAATGGTGGATGAAGCTGCTGAGTATGGACGCAGACCGGTACCCGAAATTGTGCTACTTACAACTCAGAGAGATGGATCTTAGATCTCGAAATATAGAAAAATACAATTGGGTGTCTCTATTTAAAATAAGATTATTTCAACTAGGATTTAGCGAGGTGTGGGAAGCGCAATGTCCTATTCGTTTAAAAGAAATTAAAGATACAATTTATGATTCCTACTATCGTAAACTAGTTGAGCAGGACGAAAACAGGGTGTACAATTCATCATATAATGTATTATATAGATCTCTCATTTCCTCCAATCAGTACTTGAAAAATAAAGTCCCAATTGATAGACAGCGAGTACTCGCTCAACTCAGATTATCAGGAAATAAAGTAAAGATCTATTTCAATAGAATAGTTTATGAGTGGGATCAATCTGAGGTATGTTCAATTTGTAATTTAAAGGAGCTGGAAACTCTGAAGCATTTTTTTATGATTTGTCCACAGTACCAGCACATTAGAGCGAAATTTCTGGGGGATGCTTTTACCTCTTGTCAAAATTTGGAGAATATTTTCGCATCAAAGAGTAGAAAGGAGATGAACAGTATTTACTATTATGTTACGGGTGCTCTACGTTTAAGAGCATTCATTAGAAATGAATGAATTAAAAAAGAAATGAAGGCTAATAGTTCAAGGAATCAATAGGTAATATAGAAATCACATATTATTAATTTGTAATTTATACCATTTAATTTTTATTTTTAAATTATGTCAACCATTGTAACAAAAATTTAATTTTTACTACAAATAAATAAAATATCTTATCAGTTTCATTTACCGCCTCCTTTTATACAATAAATATTCATAAAGTCACACAAATGCATAATTCCACACAAATGGTTAGGTAAAACCCATTTCATTATTTCATTTTTTTTGTTTTCAGAGAATTCTTTTCCCCAATAGGTGGTGCAGTAGTATAAAAAGAATACAGAACATTGATAATCCGCCCCCAGCCTGAATAAAATTGAGAGGGTTAAAAAATATTCATAAAAGTTATCATATTTGTGTTAATCACTTTCGTGATATCACAACTACTTAAACTCGCTTTACTAAATCTACGCTGAAACCGGAACAAATCCCGGGACTTGAACCACCGACCTAAAGGTCACAAGTCCGCCGCCTTATCGATCAAGCTACTGTGGTCGGTTAAAATAGAGAGGGTTTGTGCGAGGATAGGTATCTCGTAGTAAACCACAACATACAAGATGATAGTCGATGGACAAGTGCAGGACAACACTTCAAAACAATGCTGACTTAAAGTAGGTTGGGGAAAAGGTAGAGTGAATGCAGAAGAAGAGAAGAGGTTGTAAGTTGTAAGGCGTGGATTACTACGACAATGGTGCAACAAAGCAACTTTGTAAAACGGTTGGCATAGACTTCCTTTCTTTTCGTCGAAACAATTCGAACACAGAAACTTACCAAGAAAGTTCATACGTACATTTCTCTTTTAAATATTGACATTTTATTGTTAGGAGGGTCATCCAGCCGTAAAATGCTAGAGACAAGTATGAGTATAAAACTAAACAGCCTCAACCATGAGGAAGCGGTTGAACAATACCGATCACAATTAATAGGTTGGGGAAAAGGCAACATAAAAGAAGATTTTATGTTGAATGCATTGAAACCTACCTTATCTCCCTCCTCCGCTCACTCAGTCACGCATCCCCTGACTCATCCATCCATCTCTCTCTTCACTCACCCCCCCCCCCCCCCCCCAAATGTAGGTCTAGCCACGCCACTGCCCCCACCCTACCGTCCTTGTCTGCCATTTTCTAACCCTGCCTCCCTTCACCTCAACCATGATTATTTATTACATTGTGGGATCATTTCTCATCCTTACCGCTTTAATCGTTGATAGATTGTTGCTGATGGCGGTGATTGTTCTATTTCTTCTTTTAATTCTGCTCCTTCATTTTTCAGACCTTTCATGAGCCCTCTCAAAATGTCTTGAATTTATTAAACTTTTCTCACTTAAAACACAACAAATGTTCCCCACATTTTGACTCTAAATGTTTTAAGGTCCCTGTAGTGAATGTTCTTTTTACTGATATCATTTGAAATTCAATATTCCTTGAGAAGGGAAAGCATTCAAGCTCTTGAAAAAAAAGTAAGGAGCTTTCGAAGACTTTCTTTGAATATTTTACATAATTTTCTATGCTTCTATATTTCTGTCTTTTGGAGGTTATTTCACTAAAATGTTGAAACTTTTTTAGCCAGTGTCGATGGCACAATGAATAATAATAATAATATCGCCTTATTTATACTGCCCGATTAGGACTATTAAAGTCCCATTATTGCAGCAGTAAGCCCAAGACATTTTATTATGTGGTAAAAATCCCAAATGGAAGGATAACTTGTCATGTCCCGGCTGGGTTTCGAACCCACGACCTCTGGAAACTTTGGATTCACACAGTGCCGCCTTTACCACTGAGCTACCGGGACAGACTACACCAGTTCTCGTAAAGATTTTTTTTATTATTAACAAATGTATCGTAGCAAGAGCTACAGCTTTATTTATTTGTAAAGATTTTTGAAGTTAAGCAACTTCTGGCGAGATGAAGACTTGATGCGTGTGCGTGACACCCTTAAGTTGCTGGTTCTGAATTTCATGATGCTGACTAATCTTGGCATAACCCAGCTGAGTGAGGTTATGTGGGTAACAGGTTTTTAAGTTTCCAAGGAAAAGAGGTTATATTATTATGACCGGATAAAGATAACGGGCTTTATATTAATAATAAAAAAATTGCAATCAAACCATCATTTTCTGAGAGCTGGGTAGGCTTGTATGATTTATACCATACATAGGCTATGTTTGTATTCGAGTAGATTTTCTAATATGAGAAGAAATAGAAAGTATAAAAGTACATGCATCTTTTATATAAATATTATATACATGTACCTACTTTTATATAATACAATTTATATAAAAGTACATGTATCTTTTATATAAATTAAAAAGAAAGCTTTTTAGGAACCACAAATACTGTGATAACCATTAGAGTTGTGAAAAGGTAATCCAGCATTAGCAGGGGTGATTACCGCAAAGACAAAAAGCCATTTACATTTCTGTCTCTTTTTTCACGGAAAAATCCAAGTAGATGTTGCAAACTTCATTTAGGTCAAAGGAATTTGGATAACGCCTTTTTTTACTTCCCATGGTCTTGTTGATATTTTTTATTTTATTTCAGTAATGATAGTAATGGTATTACTCTTTCTTTTATTTTAATTTTTTTATCTCGACTAAGCCTGGCGCGTGAAATACAGATTAATACCATTGTATTTTAATGGTTTTTACTTACTTTTATCTCGCTTTGGTGAAATAACAATATATAATTAAATAAAGAAGCGACAAAGGAAACATTAAGGGTATTACTGAGAGGACAAGAGGATGAAAAGAAGGATAAAGTAGGATTATGCGTGAAAGGACGGATGTCCTTTGTTTGCTTCGATTCATATTTTGTGACAAAATAACAAACTAGGTGATCTGTCTGATTTCTATCTAACTTTATTATGTGTCTCTTTAGCTATGTGTGCACGGTAAAATAATCAAATTTAATGGTATCATCAATAATATTTATTTTTTGTAGTCACCGTGGCCGAGTGAGTTAGCGCGCTATGCATTGTCCGCATGGTGATCTGGGTTCGATGCCCAGCGGGGCAGGAATTTTTCTACTCTGTAATTGGATGTTCGGTGTGCACTGTCCACTCATACCTCGTAAGGAAAAATGAGTAGCTGCTTTGATGTGAAAAAAAAGCAGTGACCAGTGGCGGAATCATAGGCAAAAATAAATAAATAATAATACCTACAAGATATTTTATAATGAAATTTGGAAAGTCCTATGATTCTGTGCTACCCACTAAAATTGTGACATAATAACACAAAGAAAAAGTATTATTATATTATTATTATATTTCAAAACAGAGCTTCCTATATTCGTTTCTAGGTTGCAAAAACACTATCTGAGTATAGATATACTCGTATCTATCTATACTCAGATTGTAGTTTCGTAGCTACATATTTTTTTAAATATGTAAATGAAATTGAAATCCAGGATTTTTTTATGCATTGCACTTACGTAGGTATGATATTTTTTCATATTTGCATCGGAATTTTGTTGTTGTTTTATTTTTACATTGATTTTTGTTATTTCCATAATAATAATTTCTTGTCCATGAGATAGACACAGATACCTACTTCCACCTCACGGTCAGTGCCGGATTAAGGCTGCGCGGGGCCCTTGGCATTTTCAAGGCGCGGGGCCCCAAAATTGTACTGTACAAGTGTCCTGAGCACCAATCCAAAATAGTATCCAAAACGACGTTTTCGAAATGCATTTCGAAAATGCCCTTTTAATGGTACACACTAGAATTGCACGTCTTGAAAAAACAATCCAAAACATCATTAATAAGTAAATTTGACGGCGCCGCAGGCGAAATTTTTGCAAAGTTATGGGGCAAAGTTTGAGACAAGGAGATCCGCTGTCACCCGTACTCTTCAATCTGGTACTGGAGAAAATTAGCAGGGAATTTGAGAAAACATTGGAAGAGGAAGGGTTCAGAATGGGTAATAAGAAAATTGTAAAATTAGCTTATGCAGACGACATTGGATTGATGGCTGAAACAAAAGAAGATCTCCAGAAAATGGTCAGAAGCTTTGGTAGTATTGCAAGAAAATTTGGCCTAAACATAAGCTTTGAAAAATCCGAGTACATGAGTGTCCAACGTGAAAATGATACATCTCCCCTAGTAGTCAATAATCAAATCAAAAAAAGTTGAAAATTTTAAATATCTTGGGAGTATACTAAACCATCAAAATGACAAATCACAAGAAATAGCAATGCGTATAAATTCAGGAAACCGTGCATACTTTTCTCTTCAAAAAGAGGTCCCTCTCAAAGAACTTCAAAATCCTATATCAAAGCAACATCATTCTTGTGATATTATATGGCTCAGAAGCTCTCACTTTTAGAACTGTAGATGAGAACACAAGTTGATGATTATTGAAAGAAAAATCCTTCGAAGAATTTTCGGGCCATATTTGATACCAATACCCAACAATGGAGAATTTTGAAAAACCGTGAAATTTATGAGAGATTTGCATACCCAAATATCGTACAAGTTATGAAAAACCGAAGAATGAAATATGCAGGTCATGTCGCTAGGATGGAAGAACAAAGATTTCCCAGAATTGCTCTTGTTGAAGAAGTAGAACGAAGGAGATTACAAGGTAGACCAAAGCTCAGATGGAAGGATAACATTGGAAAAGATGCCCAAGAGATGGGAATTGATCCCTGCAGTTGGGAGGAAGCAGCACAACAACGTCTGGTTAGGAGACAAGCTGTTGAGCAGACTTATGGTCGCCCAGGCCCTAGTCACGGATAAGTAAGTAAGTAAGTATGGGGTAAAGTACCTAGTCGGAAAATAGATACAAAAAAAATATATATATATATCTCCCTTGCCTTTATCCCATATTAGCTTATGTTGCTTTTGGGGTCGGCATTGTTCAACCTCATGGTTGAGGTTGGTAGGGTGGAGCACGTTTTTTATGGCTGGATGCCCTTCCTAACGCCAACGATTCTATTTGATTTAACGTCCTGGATTAGGACGGGGGTTTTACCCTCCATTCGCTGGGAATCGTACCAGCTACCCACATTAACCTCACCCAGCCTGGGTAGGGCCGGAAATAGCAGCCTCACGTGTTTGGATGGAACAGAATTTTCTTCGAAAAGTCTGCCCTAGCCGGGAGTTGAACTCGGGAACTATGGACTACGGGCAGTAGTCATAACCATTACGCCACGGAGGCTGTATTGATACAAGATACAAAAAAATATCTTGAAAAAAAAACATTAAAAGCGTCTGAGGCGACTACAATGTATAATGAAGATCATTGGTTAAGATGTCGATAAGGTCGATCAGTGAGCACTCAGAAGACACTTTATGGGTTTGATGGCAGAGATTACCGAAGGCGATAATCACGTCCGTCAATATTACTCTTTTCAAATACGAGTAATTATATAATACTTATATATTATATAAAGAACCGCAGGCAATAGGTATAGAGATCTACCTATTTTCATATACGTGGTCGATTTTAAGGGGGGCCCCGTGGTTTTTCTTATAATATTTTGCTCAACTGGCTATGATTTTATTTAATATTAAAATCCAGAAAAACCGACTTGAAGACCATTCAAAAACATTTATAATTTGGGTAAGCTGCCCGAAACGCGGGGTCCCCAAAACTGTGGGGAACTTGGCATCTACCGCAATTGGAGTAGGTAATCCGCTAATGTCTATGTGTTTGATTCGAGAAGTAGATAGTAACAGGGGGCCCCGCGCTTTTCTTCAATTTATGTAGGTACTTTGCTGTGAGTATGTGTTTTTTCCTCTTTTATTTCTTCTTCTCACTCATTATCCAAAAATACCTAGTGCAAGCTTTTTATAAATCTCATAATATCTAGTGTAAGCTGCTCAAGCGCGGGGCCCCCTAAAGCGCGGGGCCCTTGGCATCTGCCAAATCCGCCATATGGGTAATCCGGCACTGCTCACGGTGTTGGAAGGATTATATGGACGCCGGGATCCGGTGTCTAGGGTCCTGCCATTGTATCCAATAAGTGATACAAAACGGGGGTTTAACCTTCAAATTTCTAGCAATCGTAGCAGCTACCCAGATTAACCTTTGCCAGCCTCAGTTAGCCCGGAAAGTCATCCTTTTGTCAAGTCTCAGTTAGGGAATACGCACAGGCTGCGAAAAAGATAACCGTTGACACTTTTATCTCGGCCAAGGCTTGGTCTATCTGAGTAAAGTAACATTTTTTTCTATTATATTTGTGTTAATCACTTTCGTGATATCACAAATACTCAACCTCGCTTTACTAATTTTTTTCTGAAACCGGGACTTGAACCACCGACCTCCAGGGTTACAAGTCCGCCGCCTTATCGATCAAGCTACTGAGGTCGGTGAGTAAAGTAACATTATAATATTATCTTCTGTTGTAACTATCACATAGGTATACGACAGCTCTTACAAATGCTGCAAACAAGTAGGGAGATTTATGACATTACCATTCAGAAATAAAATTTATACTTTCCTGTTTATTTTAGTTAATATGAAAATAAAGTACAAAAGTCACAGGTTTTTAGAACAAAAGCCATGTAATAATGGAGATTGAGATAGAACTATACGTTTCTATAATAACACGTACCCGTAACTCCAACATATAAAAACAACATTAATAACGAAAGTGCCTCCTTGTGATACGTCAACATTAACCAGGGACTAAAACAAAGGAAGCATGTTCATAACAATTTTTCTTCCAAACATTCCATCATAGAGTTTTTCAAAGTTTGAAAAGCTTTTTATAACGACAGAAAATTGCTTTTCGTATAGTTTTAGAATTTTATTATTCAACTTTCGCTCCTGTAATTTTGAAGCGAATAGGAAAAATCAGGACTTGTAGAGACTCCATAGAAAATAGATATCCGTTGAAAAAAATATTCTTAAGCAGGAGTATTTCTCTGGTAGAGAAATATGAAAGAGAGATAGAGGAAGCGATAGAGAGAGAGAGAGAGATAGGAAAATGAGATATTAACTGGGAGAATACAGGTAGTTGGGTGAAGAAGTCAGAAGAAACTCTGATTAAGAAAATAATCAAGATAGCAAAAAATGACGAAAATAGACTTGGGGATGAAAGAGAGGGATATAAACAGCCAGAGAGAGAGAGAGATAGAAAGAGGAAGGCAGTTGCGGACTTGTCATGATGTCTGTATTAATGTAAAATAAAAGAAAAATAAGAAATAAGACATAAAAAGTAAAAAGAGGGAAAGATCTCCTCAGAAGAAAGCGAGGAAAAACGAGTCAAAATAGATGGATAGTAAAAACTACCCAGCCTTACACATTTGGGAAAAAACAAATCTTCCTCGGCCTGTGGAGAACCAAAATACCCAAACATATTCACATTCTGATTCCATTTGTTAGGTGATTGTAAGGCTTGATACGGGTATTGAACCCTTTGGACGACCAGAAACCGTGTTCTGAATATCAATGAATATCAATGATTACCAACAAATATCTATGATTCTAAACACCGACGATTACCGGTCCATACTCGACGTTGCTGCACTAAGGTGTTTCTTCTTGGGGAACAGGAGCATGCAACGTGCTATCTCCACGAGTTATTAGGAATCTACCTATAAATCTTTCATAACAATTTTTTTCCTAGAATGTGAAGCTTGCCTCGAGACTATAGCTCGGAGTTGAGAGCGCGCATGTTTCCGAGCCTTTAGGGCGTGGATTCAGTTCCCATTCGCAGTTAGAGCAAGTAAATTATAGAGGAACATCTTGAAATTTTAAGAAAAGTTCATTACAAAGAAAACCCCTCTGGTGTATAAATAATGAATCAAATGGGGGCACAGAAAATATAAATAAGGGACCAAGAATTTACATTTATCAGAAGCTATTAACCTCCAAAAAACAGCGAAGCAGTGGTGACAATTTTTATTATAGACTGGTTAGAGGAATTTGGTCTCTCAAGTACTTCTTTTTCTGGACCAAGAATCTCAAATACACCTACTGGACGAAGCATTATAGACAAGTGGAGACAATTGAACGGCAATGTTATACCGGAAGAATTGCATCTTCAGAAAAGCTGGGATACCATTAACCTCAAACAAATCCTCTTGAGTCTTCAACCGGAAAACTACCTTGATGCAGCCCGCTTACTGGCTGTGCAGCAGAAAGAATCAGGAGCTTGGTTGAAAGCTTATCCTTCCAAGAGTATTGGTACATTCATGGAGAACCGAAGTTTTAGAACCTGTGTTGGATTAAGGCTCGGATGTAAAATCGTGAAAAAACATACGTGTGAGTGCGGTATTGTTGTGGAGGAAAATGGAATTCATGGACTGAACTGTGTCAAAAGTAAAGGGAGATATTCTCGGCATAGTGAGCTCAATGACATCATCCACCGTAGTTTAGCCTCTATCCACATTCCTTCAAGCCTTGAACCATCTGGCCTCAGTCGTGATGATGGAAAAAGGCCTGACGGAATGTCACTTGTCCCTTGGTCACATGGCCAAATGCTTGTATGGGACAGCACATGTGTAAATACCTTCGCCGACTCCTACATCAATAACACCAAGGATACAGCTGGATATGCGGCAGAGGAGGCAAGCCGGAAAAAACACAATAAATATATTGGTATCGCAAATCAAAACTACATTTTCACTCCTCTGGCGTATGAAACGATGGGTCCCTGGAGCAGAGAAACCAGGGCTATTGTGAAAAAGATTGGAGACGGATTATCTCAGCTCACTGGTACTTCCAAATCCAAAGCGTTCTTAATGCAAAGACTATCCATTGCAATACAGCGCGGGAATGCGGCTAGTGTGCTGGGCACACTTCCAGTTTGTTCTACTATGGAAGATGTGTACTACTGTTAATAAAACTTTATCAGATTCTGACAGACTGGTTAGAGTTACACAAGAGAAGCATCAATAAATTATCACACCGACCTCTATTTAGGTCATTGTGACCAGTTGGTTCTAATGTACGTCCTGTTTTGAAGTAGTCAGGTTTTACCCTCCATTCGCTGGGAATCGTACCAGATACGCACATTACACTCACCCAGTCTGGGTAGTGCCGGAAATGTCAACCTCACGTGTTTGGAGGTAACAGAACTTTCGTCGAAAAGTCTGCCCCAACCAGGGATCGAGCCCGGGATCTCTGGGCTACGGACAGTAGTCACAACCATTACGCCACGGAGTGTTGGCAATAACGGAGTGGTATGCATTCTCCTCTTTTCTGAGGATTGCTTCATCTTATTTAAATGTATATGTAATGTATATTCATGAAAATTATTTCAAAAATTAAAATTAATACATATTTATTATGCATAGGAAATACATTTAACTAAGGTCAGAACTAGAAAGTGTTCCTTTTGTACACACTAGTTCCCTGAAAGTATCCGGTACCGCATTGTGTTACATATCGTTTTATTTTTTGCATTATGATTGCAATATTTGTCATGTTCCACTTCTGTTTCTAACGCTGCATCTGCAAGTGATGTTTTCTGCACACTCATATGGCTTTTGTTTTTTTATTAAAGTCACCCTAGGTTGCCGTCATCTTGAACGATATAGGATATAGAAAGTGAATAACATACATACATACATATTCGTAATCGTTCTATGCTAAGGGACAGGTCGATGTTAGTGAATAAATTCCTCACAATTTCTAGTTATTATTCAGTCATACTCAAGGAAACTAATCAATCATTTACCTATAAAGGCCCCGTGAGAGTTACTTACAAATATCCAATTGGACGTGGGTAGTCACTTACCTACAATGGAACTGAAATCGTAATGTGTGGAGGCCATAAAACATTCCAGACTTCTGTAATATAATAATATAAAAAAGGCGAGGTTAATGCTTGATGCATTTTCTACCACCTTACCCGCAGGGTCTTATTATTATGTGGTCACAAACTCAAATTAATGAGGAAAAATTCATTCACTGGGGGGGATTCGAACCAACGGATTGTAATAAATTGTTAGCTAAATTTCTTACTCTTACGCGTAGAACAATGGGGGAAAATCAGATTGTGAAACAGTGTACGTAAGTATATCGTTCTTTATGGTTTAGTTGAATATTAGGATCATGCCAAATTAAAAATAATAATTAATATTGCAATCTTATGCACGCCTTTTATTTATGGTGAATATGCAATGTGCAGTGATTATTCTTGACACTGAGGCATGAGTGCAACATTTTGTTTCGTAACGAGTTGCAGCATTTTGTGGCCAATATGTTGAATATGTTGCAAAGCTTTGGGAAGTTAAGTGGTCTTTGGTCTGATTTTTCTAAAGGAAGAGTGGAGCATGAAACTTTGCATACAAAATGTTGCGCTCAGTGGGACAATGGAAAATATTATTACAATGTCAGGTTCATTTCACAAGAGACTAAGCTGCCCCGGCAATTTTAGCCTCATGAAATTTTCTCCTATTTTTTTTTATTTATCAAAAGTGACAAAATAAATCTACATTTAAACTACCCTGATAAATTCATGACTGTTCGATTTTCACAGGCCAAACGGAAACAGATAAATTTGTGCGAATCAACCCACCTTAAAAGATCACAAAACTAAGAAAAATACAAAAAGGCATGGCCGCATCCCTCATGTACTAATAACTTTAAATTCAGTCTGGTTGCACGGATAAAAGTTAAAGATATGTTAGAAGGTAGGTAAGTAGAAAACCGACCTCAGTAGTTTGATTGATTAAGGGGCGGACTTGTAATCTGGAGGTCGGTGGTTCAAGTCCCGGCTTCATCGAAGATTTAGTAAAGTGAGTTTGAATAGTTGTGCATCACGAAAGTGATTAACACAAAAAAGAGAAAGAAAAAGAAGGTAGGTGGATAAATTTAATTCCAAGAATATTGCAATTTCAATTTTTGATTCGTGTTCTCACATTGCTCTCAAGTAGGTAGCACCTAATAGTATGTATCGCTATTTCACGATAATATTGCAAACATGAATAAATTGTAAATATTGTTAAATAAACGTAAACAACACCGCTTTTGTATCGTTTCATATTTATTACGTTTGAATAAATAATTACTCTTTTATTCCAGGCGATGCAATCCGCAACAGTTTGCGAATTTTTTAGGGAGAGAGAGACAGAGAGGAAAGCGAGAGAGAGAGAAAAAAGAGAAGGAGAGAGATAGTTTTGAAGGGAAATTGAAACAAGTTTTTTTGGAATTAACTGTGATGCTGATAATGAATTATTAAAAATTAACCCGAACGATCTCGCTTTTCATCATTGGTTCCCACTGTTCCGTCATGGTGAAATGTCTTAAAATTTTACATTCAATTTTTGTTTGTCAATCTTGTTCGCTAAATGTTCTCACGAGTCAATTGATTTTATTTAATCAACCCCTAATTTTAGATTAACTTCCAATAGTATTGCTATTGCCGTTAATCATTAATCATGTCATTGATAAACACATCAACAGCACTAATCTGTTGATTAGTGATTTATCACTCTGTTTAATGCAATTGATAAGCACAACCCTAAATGGTAAAGAAGAAGAATGATTCATAATTAATTTTCAAAATTCACACGGATTGTAAATCTTTAAAATGGTCTCTTTTAAATAATTGCCAAGTATAATATATTCTAGGGGGCGTTCTTCACACCTCGGCCCAGGTGTTTGATCATATTTTTTTCCTATCCGAACTTATCTTCTATCAGTCCAAGTGTCTCTATTTAGCATCGAGGTGAAGTACGAGGAAACGTCTAGTATGATTATAGGTTCTTTTTCACAGAGTCAGGCATAAAAGAACAAATACATGGAGGAAAACGAGACTAAAAGAACTCGTGTAGCTTTACTTTACACAAGTACAATCACTTTACAAAACCAAATCTGTTCTACAACGGGTTATGTTCGACAAGTGAATGTACACTCAGCATTTTGCTGATTGATATGGGATGGAGGGAATCAGCAAGGGAGGGGAAGTGATGACGGGTGGGAGGTAGAGAGAGAAGGGGAGACAGCACGATAGGGGGGGTGGGTGTAGAGAAGGGGGAGGTTTTAGATAAGAGGGGCAGGAAGGGAGGGACGGATAGTGTTTGGAGGGAGGGTAGAGAAAGAGGTGCAGGGAGGGACGGGAAGCAAGGGAGGGGGCTAGAGAGAAGGCGAAACAGCACGAGAGGGGAAGTACTGGGGGGAGGGATAGAGACAAGGAGGAAGAAAGGGACGGAAAGTATTGGTGAGCTGATAAAGTTCGAGGAGGAGAAAATAGGAGGGAGGGCTGGAATTTCTGCTGACAGATTTCCTAGTGAGAACATCATGAGTCTGCAATACCTCGATTACAAACATCTCTCTCTGTCTCTTTTTGTTTATCACCTTTTACTCTCAATCTCGAAATTTATTTATCTGTATCTTGCCATTCTCTCTCTTTCTTTATATTACTCTTTTTGTCTCTCTCTCGCTCTCTCTTACTCTCTTCTCTTTTTATTTATTCCTAAATTGGTGTCTCTCCCTATTATTCCATATCATTCATAAATAATAATACGAGTGTAGGTATATCCATCTACTTCAGTCCCTATCTTATCTCTTTACACCATGTTGTTAGTACTATATCTCTCGTAATAGGTATATATTCTATCTATTACAGTCCCAAATTTATCTCTTGTCACCATTCCGTTCTCTTCCTCGTCCCCCCTCACATCCTGGTTCTCACATATTGAATAGGAAATTGTGAATCTGGCACTGGGAAAAGGAAATTGGTAAAAAACGAAAATAAAATGAAAATTGTTGATCGAAAAATTGCCAGAACATCTCTGTCTCTCTCACTCACATGTTGCTTTATACTTTTCGTGAAAAGATACTAACGGAATGAGAAAATGGGTGGGTGTGTGAGAAAGAGAGAAAATATTATGATAAAGGCGTTAAAAAAAAAGTCCAAATTTCTGTTTCTAAGAGGCATACAATTAAAAGAGGCCGCCAGAGCTATTTCAATAAAAGTCTGTTAATGTCATCATCAGTTTAAAGGTCGGTGAGGTGTTAAGTTAATCTACTCTGCTCTGGTGGACACTGCTGCTATAGTATGTGATTTACGATATGTGATTGGCTGTTAACTACTACAAGTACTACAGTATAGTCAGTAAAGGTCTCCACTTTAGCGTCATGTATTAATGGGGGTCATAGTTCAAGATATCAATCTTTAACCAATCCAAAGAAACGACCATGTGGCCGCAAATTGCACCCGATTTCAACCAAAGTTCGGGGTACATTAAATCTATTTCCATACCAAATTTCAAGTCTCTAGTTCTTACCGTTCTTCAGATAGCGTGGTCACATATACACACAGACGGACACGTGGACCAATGGCCGAAAACAATTTTTTTTGTAACCTGAGGCTATGACTCGTCTAGATATGTGAAAATCTGGTCAAATTTTAGACGAATACAATAGGATACGGAAAGTAAAAATCAAATGGGACAGAAAAATAAGGTTCTTAGAATTCGTTATTATAACGGGAATCGAACACAAGTCACTAGCTTGCAATGCTGACGTGATTGATACACTTCTCTTAGAAGCCCTTCAAAGCTTAGGAGAGGTACCTTTGTATAAATTTAATGTTTCTTTATAAAGAAAATAAATAAATAAACTTTTATTAAATAATAATAAAAAATACCCATATCGTGTAGGTATTAATGAGAAAATGACAATGACCCAAAAATTACGAGTACCTATTTCTATTTTTTATTTTCCGGGTTCAGGAATTCCAATTCAGTACGAGAGTAATTTTATTAATGATGTATACGAGTTTTAAATTTGATCAGTGATTAGGATCCTTATTATGTTGTGTTCTTCGTGATAATTTACAAATAAATACCAGAATTATGTTTATTTATCTTCCTGTCTGAAAGGAGGTCAGATAATATGTACCTAATACCGACGTCATTAGCTTGATCGATAAGGCGGCGGACTTGTACCCTGGAGGTCGGTGGTTCAAGTCCCAAGTTCAGCAAAGATTTAGTAAAGCGAGTTTGAGTAGTTGTGAGTAGTTCGAAGAAAATTCTGTTCCATCCAAACACGTGAGGCTGGCATTTCCGGCCCTACCCAGGCTGGGTGAGGTTAATGTGGGTAGCTGGTACGATTCCCAGCGAATGGAGGGTAAAACCCCCGTCCTAATCCAGGACGTAAAATCAAATAGAATCGTTGGCGTTAGGAAGGGCATCCAGCCGTAAAAAATGTGCCAAAACCAACCAACCTCCACCATGAGGTTGAACAACGTCGACCCTGCTTGAGCGGGATGGGACAGAGTAAAAGAAGAAGAAGAAGTTTGAGTAGTTGTGACATCACGAAATTGATTAACACAAATACGATAACTTTAATAAAAAACTTTTTAAAAAATATGTACCTAATACGTATACAATAGAGTGTATAGATGGCCCTCGGTCTAGGGTACACAGGGGGCGAAAGCTGTAACTGTGTGCACCTAGATAACTCTGGACAGGCGGGTCCACGTGCACGTGTATGCGCACGTTCCCGGGGGCCGGTAACATTGCATGCTTGCATGCTGCATGCTAGTATGTAATGGCTGAGTTCTGCCCAGGACCGGGTGGTCGGTATATCCCACAATGAACACTTTGCGTACTGTGCATATACTGGAGTTTGATATGTTTGCTGTCACAGGGGAAATGAGATTCTGCAGTCTCTGACAATGAGATATTCCCTGTTCTCACGACATTTCTGGCAACAAGCAAGTTCCAGAGTACGAGTTTATACCATTAACATCAATCTGGTACGCAAAGTGTTCATATACTGGTCAGATCTTGAGACTGATGAACAGATAATACGCCTTTGATTTTATCCTTACAGACCGAGCTAGTGATCAAAACCCCTAAGCCAAGGTTGTATATGCCGAGGGCTGAATGGTCAAGGGGGTAAACTTGGCCGCTAATATACACCTCTGAATACCTGGGGACCTTCAGAGTATTTACCCTTACCTTGGAAAGCGGGGCTCTTCCCTGGTGGACCTCTACATCCCTTGCTTCTCGTGGGAACGATTATGACAACTAATCTTAACCCAAATCTAACCAACTTGGAGGCGCTTCAAACCTCCAACATAAACACAGATGTTGAAATGGTAACAGTGGAAGACAAGAGTCAAGCCACCAATGTCCAGCCAACATCTCAAGAAGAAACGCAGAGTCAATCTGATAGTGCCATGGGTAGTGGTAATACCACAAACCCATCAACTACTATTGACCCTGCAAATGAGGGGGAGAAAAGTGGATGTTCCGCTAACCTCCCCAAACAGCCACCTACAGTGCGGCCTAAATTGTCAGGAGCGCAAAGGCGTAAAATGGCAATACAGGCTGCACGAGAAATAGGGGAAGAAATCCGCCCAAGAAGGAGAGGTAATAAGAGTGGTGCAGGCAAACTTATGCCTGCCGCACTTAGAACCCCTTCCTCTAAGAGGCCGAGGTCTGAGGGAAGTTCTCCATTAACACCGGAAAGAAACACTCAGAAAAAGAGTAAGAAATTAAACACACCAGAACCCAAGATCTCTGAAGGTGTCTCTTACAGTCAGGCATTGACGCAATTGAAGATGGCTGTTGTCTTGGAGTCATATCCAGACAACAAGCTCTCCGATGACATGATGTGGGCTCTCAAGACCGCTCTGACAAAGGAAATCTTCAAGAGCAAACCAGAAGAAATGCCGAAGTTTGACAACTACTATGGTGAGAAGGGGGTCTTGCACATCACATGTGCAAACGAAACTTCCAAACAGTGGTTGTTGAACAAAATCTCTGGCAATCTCAAAGAGTGCGTTGGCGCTCCACTTAGAGCTGGTCCCTCTAAGGAGATTGTCAGAGTGACAAAGATGGCTGTCTGGGTGTCGGCGGAACTCACTCAATTGTTGGAGGCTAAAGATCCCAAGAGAATTATTTCTCTTGTGGGGACACAAAACCCAACAATTGAAACCGAGGACATCAGTGTTATTAACAGTAACACTGATAAAGCTGGCACCACTATTATCCTCAACGTGGGGGAAACTGCCTTGAAGGCATTGAGGGTCAATGGGTTTAAAGCCCATCTTGGCCTCTCTAAAATAACCTTCAAGATTATTGGCAGAGTAAAACCCCATGTTGAAGGTACTACAGATCAACCTGCAACATAGCAAGGCAGCTAGCGCTGCCTTCTGCAAGCACTTTTGTGATTGCAACTACGACCTGGCACTCATTCAAGAACCCTGGCTTGTTCAAGGAAGAGTTGCTGGGTTAAAAGCTACAGGAGGAAGAGTAATTTATGCTCAAGACTCCAGTAGACCAAGGACCTGTGTGGTTGTCAAATCAATGAGGGGAGATCTTGTGCCGCTCACTCTGCTGGATCACTCCAACGAGGATTTGACAACCATTAGACTCAAATACAAGGTCAACAATGCTGTGAAGGAGCTGGTTGTTGCTTCGGCGTACCTGCCATATGATGCTCCCACCCCACCCCCATCACAAGGAATGGAACAGCTGGTGGACTTCTGCCGAGATTCTGGGCTGCAGTTCATTATCGGAGCAGATGTCAATGCCCACCACATAGGGTGGGGCAGCACCGGCAATAACAGCAGAGGTGAGTACCTTTTGGATTACTATACAGGGTGTCCCACCAAACTTGGACACCTCAAATTACTCGGCCCCTGAAAGAGTTTTTGAAAAATAAAAAAATCTAGGGTACATGTGCTAATTATGCGGTTTCAGTCATGAAATTTTTTTTATACAGGGTGGTTCAAAAGCGATATAATGTATCCGGCTTGTCAACATTGCTGATTTCCAGATGAATATATCTATGATCTGAGAGAGATGCCTCCTCAGAAACATGCCACCCCGTAACCTGAGTACTTATTAACGAAGAGGATACAGTGACATCAATCACCTCTTGTCTTCGTCCATTATCAAAAGTAGGTTCATTACCTCTATTTAGAATACACATATTGTTACATATACAGGGTGTCCCACCAAACTTGGACACCTCAAATTACTCGGCCCCTGAAAGAGTTTTTGAAAAATAAAAAAATCTAGGGTACATGTGCTAATTATGCGGTTTCAGTCATGAAATTTTTTTTATACAGGGTGGTTCAAAAGTCAGAAATTGAGGTGTTAACTTTCGATTTTTAAATAGATCGACCTGAATTTTATTTGATAAATTTACTTCTGAATGGTTCCTGAGTACTTTTTTAAACAAAAATATTACATACAGGGTGGTTTTTTTTCGACCAATTTTTTTTCTAAATCCTGAATAACTCAAGTTCGTTTAATTTTTTCGATAACAAGAATAGAATGTGTTTGTGTAATGAATATACGCACTTTTAATTGGCATCAAAAAATTTTATACAGGGTGGTTCACAAGTGAAATAATTACTTGATTTTTTTTAAAACCGAGTTTTTTTGATTTTTTATTTAGGACTAGCGGGTTACACCCGCCGCTTCGCCAGCCCATCAAACACACACAACGCACACGCACACACACCCACCCACACACACACACACCACACACACACACACACACACCACACACACACACACCACACCACACCACACACACACACCACACACCACACACACCCACAACACACCACACACAAACACACCACACCACACACACAAAGCACACACACACCACACACACCACACACACACACACACCACACACACACCACACACCACACACACACACAACACACACCACACACCACACACACACACACACACACACACACACACACACACACCAACACACACACACCACACACAAAATGTCATTTAGGTTTGAAAAAAAACCTGAATATTTTTTGTCGCCCATCTATTTTCTGGTCTTCCCCGGCGTAGCTCAAGAATGGCTCATCAGAATTTCGCGATCAATATGTCAAATGAAAGCCTAAACCCTTGCCTAAAACTTTCTCGCTCTGAGTTGATAGGTCGTCACTTCAAATTTCGAGAAAAAATGTCATTTAGGTCAAAAAACGTGAATATTTTACATGTTACCCATCCATTTTTTTACCTTACCCGGCGTAGCTCAAGAACGGCTCATCAGAAATTCGCGATCGATATGTCAATTGAAAGCTCGAACCCTTGCCTAAAACTTTCTCGCTTTGAGTTGATAGGTCGTCGCGACAAATTTCGAGAAAAAATGTCATTTATGTCAAAAAACGTGATTTTTTTTGCGTCACCCATCCATTTTTATCCTTACTCATTGTAGCTTAACCTCAGGGAGATATAATCTAGCCTAGAAGAATTTCCTGATCCAAAGGGACCTATGTGCAAAATTTCAGGTTTAATTTTTTCGATAACAAGAATAGAATGTGTTTGTGTAATGAATATACGCACTTTTAATTGGCATCAAAAATTTTTATACAGGGTGGTTCACAAGTGAAATAATTACTTGATTTTTTTTAAAACCGAGTTTTTTTGATTTTTTATTTAGGACTAGCGGGTTACACCCGCCGCTTCGCCAGCCCATCAAACACACACAACGCACACGCACACACACCCACCCACACACACACACACCACACACACACACACACACACCAAACCACACACAAACACACCACACCACACACACAAAGCACACACACACACACACCACACACACACACACACCACACACACACACACACCAACACACACAACACACACACACACACACACCACACACACACCACACACCACACACACACACACACACACACCACACACCACACACACACACACACCACACACACACCACACACACACACCACACACACACACACCACACACACACACCACACCACACACCACACACACCCACCACACACCACACAACACACACACACAAAATGTCATTTAGGTTTGAAAAAAAACCTGAATATTTTTTGTCGCCCATCTATTTTCTGGTCTTCCCCGGCGTAGCTCAAGAATGGCTCATCAGAATTTCGCGATCAATATGTCAAATGAAAGCCTAAACCCTTGCCTAAAACTTTCTCGCTCTGAGTTGATAGGTCGTCACTTCAAATTTCGAGAAAAAATGTCATTTAGGTCAAAAAACGTGAATATTTTACATGTTACCCATCCATTTTTTTACCTTACCCGGCGTAGCTCAAGAACGGCTCATCAGAAATTCGCGATCGATATGTCAATTGAAAGCTCGAACCCTTGCCTAAAACTTTCTCGCTTTGAGTTGATAGGTCGTCGCGACAAATTTCGAGAAAAAATGTCATTTATGTCAAAAAACGTGATTTTTTTTGCGTCACCCATCCATTTTTATCCTTACTCATTGTAGCTTAACCTCAGGGAGATATAATCTAGCCTAGAAGAATTTCCTGATCCAAAGGGACCTATGTGCAAAATTTCAGGTTTAATTTTTTCGATAACAAGAATAGAATGTGTTTGTGTAATGAATATACGCACTTTTAATTGGCATCAAAAATTTTTATACAGGGTGGTTCACAAGTGAAATAATTACTTGATTTTTTTTAAAACCGAGTTTTTTTGATTTTTTATTTAGGACTAGCGGGTTACACCCGCCGCTTCGCCAGCCCATCAACACACACAACGCACACGCACACCCACACACCCACACACACACACCACACACACACACACACCACACACACACAAACACACCACACCACACACACACACACCACACACACACACACACACACACCACACCACACACACAAACACACACCACACACACCACACACACACACACACACACACACACACACCACACACACACCACACACACACACACACCCACACCACACACACACACACACACACACACACACACACACACACACACCCCACACACACCCACACACCACACACACACCACACACCACACACACACCACACCACACCACACACACCACACACACAAAATGTCATTTAGGTTTGAAAAAAAACCTGAATATTTTTTGTCGCCCATCTATTTTCTGGTCTTCCCCGGCGTAGCTCAAGAATGGCTCATCAGAATTTCGCGATCAATATGTCAAATGAAAGCCTAAACCCTTGCCTAAAACTTTCTCGCTCTGAGTTGATAGGTCGTCACTTCAAATTTCGAGAAAAAATGTCATTTAGGTCAAAAAACGTGAATATTTTACATGTTACCCATCCATTTTTTTTACCTTACCCGGCGTAGCTCAAGAACGGCTCATCAGAAATTCGCGATCGATATGTCAATTGAAAGCTCGAACCCTTGCCTAAAACTTTCTCGCTTTGAGTTGATAGGTCGTCGCGACAAATTTCGAGAAAAAATGTCATTTATGTAAAAAAACGTGATTTTTTTTTGCGTCACCCATCCATTTTTATCCTTACTCATTGTAGCTTAACCTCAGGGAGATATAATCTAGCCTAGAAGAATTTCCTGATCCAAAGGGACCTATGTGCAAAATTTCAGGTTTCTCGGTCAAACGGTGTGGATTTGTATAAAGAACATACATACATACACACATACACACATACACACATACACACATACAGACAGCTTTCTTTTATAGATATAGATTAATAATTCTCGTCTAATTTTACACATTTTTCGTTAGTCATATCGAAAAACAATACTAAAGTGTTGTACAGGGTGAGACATAGTTTTTTTGTAACACCCTGTATATGGGCAGTCAAAGAGACGCAAAATTAAATATAAATACTAAATATGCAAGAAAAACTTTGATTTTTAATTAAACTAAAAAGTTATGGTGTTTTAACTAATATTGTCGCATGGACCACCCTGTAGATATTTTTTAAACCATCATATGGGTAGTCGAAACTGTCTAAAATTCAACGAGGAGTCCAAATCTGAAAGAAAAAAATGAATTCAAAAAGCCTTTTTCATTTTTGTGTCTACACCTACCTACTTTTTATTTCAAGTTCTAAAATCATTCAGTGTGGACACCAAATTGAAAATGGCTTCAAATTCGTGTTTTTAATTTGTTTTTTCCCCCATGATTCGAAGTTTTCGTTGAATTATATACAACTTCGAGTACCTACATGATAGTTTAAGAAAATATCTACAGGGTGGTCCATGCGACAATATTAGTTAAAACACCATAACTTTTTAGTTTAATTAAAAATCAAAGTTTTTCTTGCATATTTAGTATTTATATTTAATTTTGCGTCTCTTTGACTGCCCATATACAGGGTGTTACAAAAAAAATATGTCTCACCCTGTACAACACTTTAGTTTTGTTTTTCGATATGACTAACGAAAAATGTGTAAAATTAGACGAGAATTATTAATCCTAAATAAAAAATCAAAAAAACTCGGTTTTAAAAAAAATCAAGTAATTATTTCACTTGTGAACCACCCTGTATAAAAAATTTTGATGCCAATTAAAAGTGCGTATATTCATTACACAAACACATTCTATTCTTGTTATCGAAAAAATTAAACGAACTTGAGTTATTCAGGATTTAGAAAAAAAATTGGTCGAAAAAAAACCACCCTGTATGTAATATTTTTGTTTAAAAAAGTACTCAGGAACCATTTAGAAGTAAAATTATCAAATAAATTCAGGTCGATCCATTTAAAAATCGAAAGTTAACACCTCAATTTCTGACTTTTGAACCACCCTGTATAAAAAAAATTTCATGACTGAAACCGCATAATTAGCACATGTACCCTAGATTTTTTTATTTTTCAAAAACTCTTTCAGGGGCCGAGTAATTTGAGGTGTCCAAGTTTGGTGGGACACCCTGTATATGTAACAATATGTGTATTCTAAATAGAGGTAATGAACCTACTTTTGATAATGGACGAAGACAAGAGGTGATTGATGTCACTGTATCCTCTTCGTTAATAAGTACTCAGGTTACGGGGTGGCATGTTTCTGAGGAGGCATCTCTCTCAGATCATAGATATATTCATCTGGAAATCAGCAATGTTGACAAGCCGGATACATTATATCGCAATCCTCGGAACACACGCTGGGTTAAATACAAGGAAGCTGTTGCATCCCGAATCAATAACATGAGGAGAGATGTGAAGAGTGCCTTGGACATTGAACTAGTGTCAGAAGATCTTAGAGAGGCAATTCAAACCTCATATGAAGATAGTTCTCCTATTGTAAGAGGGGTTAACAAAAATGTTCGTTGGTGGACAAATACCCTCTCTCAGCTGAAGAAGAGAACTAGAAAGCTTTTCAACTCTGCAAAAAGAACAGGTGATTGGGATTCTTACTACCAATCACTAACCTCCTACAAAAAAGAAATAAGGAGAGTGAAAAGAGCTAGTTGGAGATCCTTTTGTCAGGACGTCGAAAACACCTCTGAGACATCAAGACTCCAAAAAATCATGTCAAAAGACCCCATAAATCCGATAGGGACGTTAAAAAAACCTGACGGAAAATACACGGTAACAGGGAAAGAAACAATGGAATTACTTCTACAAACACATTTCCCTGAATCAGTTGTGATTAATTCGGCCGAGAACCATTTGCCTTCCGAACTCCCTCATAGGAGACCCTTGATGGCAGACTGGAAAACCGCAAGAATGATAATCACATATAATAAAATTGAGTGGGCAATCAACTCATTCAAACCTTTTAAAGCCTGTGGACCTGATGGAGTGTTTCCAGCTCTCCTACAGGAAGGCAGGGAAACAATCATACCAGTCCTCTGTAAGCTTTTTCGGGCGAGTATAGCTGTTGGCTATATTCCATCCACCTGGAAAGCTGCAGAGGTGGTATGCATACCTAAACCGGGTCGAAAAACATATGCTCTAAACCGGGTCGAAAAACATATGCTGAGGCTAAGGCATTCAGGCCCATTACCCTGTCGTCCTTTATCCTCAAAGCCCTTGAGAAGCTTGTTGATAAATATGTTAGAGAATCTTTCCTTGTGGAAAAACCTCTACATTTAAATCAACATGCTTACCAAATGGGAAAGTCGTGTGAAACAGCTTTACATCACTTGATGGTAAAGATAGAAAGTACAATTATTAACAAGGAAGCTTCTCTTGGAGCTTTTCTTGACATTGAGGGTGCATTTGACAATACATCCTTCGAATCTATGATCCAAGCTGCCAAAAAGCGTGGATTTGATGACACCTGCTGTAGGTGGATAGAAACCATGCTGAGGGACAGGACCATAAGAATCAATCTATTCGGAGAAACCGTAAACGCACTCATCAAGAAAGGATGTCCGCAGGGAGGAGTTTTATCACCCCTGTTGTGGAACCTTGTTGTTGACGAGTTATTGGAAAAACTGAATAGTCAGGGATACTACACCCAAGGTTATGCAGATGACATAGTTATCTTGATACAGGGTAAGTATCTAGAGACAATCTCGGATGTTACGCAATCCGCGATGAAAATAGTGGAAAAATGGTGTAGGGACGTTAACCTTAGGGTTAATCCAAACAAAACCACCCTCATTCCATTCACTCGCAAAAAGAAATTGGAGAGGCTTCAACCTCCTTTTCTCTTTGAGAAACGCCTAGAGATGGTTCACGAGGTTAAATATCTTGGAATTATTCTGGATACTAAACTAACGTGGAACTCTCATCTCTCTAAAGTTACCAATAAATGTACTAGGGCGCTCATGATGTGCCGAAGAACATTTGGTAAAAGCTGGGGTCTGAAACCTAGCATGATGGCCTGGCTATATAATGCAGTAATCAGACCAATGATCACCTATGGTTGTCTAATCTGGTGGACAAAAACAGAACAAGTTCAAGCAAAGGCAGCTCTTAGTAAGCTCCAACGTCTAGCATGTCTCTGCATTACAAGTGCAATGAAAAGCACACCAACTGCAGCAATGGAAACCCTCCTAAACCTGCCCCCTCTAGATATTATTATCAAAGGGGAAGCCAGGATGGGGGCGTACAGACTGCAGCAAAACGGAATCTGGAAAGGTCGACTTCTGGGACATTCCAAAATCACAGCACTAATTGCGGAACCTATTTTATACATGGGTAGCGATCAGATGACTGTTAAAACGTCTTTCGAAAAATCCTTCAAAACCGGCACCTCCAAACTGGTAGAAGATTGGGTTACGAAAGAAAAACAATTGCTGTCCAAAGGTTGTCTTGTGTGGTACACAGATGGCTCCAAGACAGCAGAAGGCTCAGGATCTGGAATACATGGAGTCAAACCCAAGACAGATATAAGTATCTCATTGGGAAAATACGCCAGTGTCTATCAGACCGAGATCAAAGCTATTTGCACCTGCGCTCAGATGAACTTGGAGAGTGGCTACCAAGGTAGAGATATCTACATTTTCACTGACAGCCAGGCTGCTATTATGGCACTAGAAAGTCCACAGGTCAAATCAAAGATAACCTGGGAATGCCAACAAACCATACAAAAACTGGGACAACTTAACCGAGTTAACATAGAATGGGTCCCAGGACATAAAGGTATTGCTGGAAACGAGAGAGCTGACCAATTGGCAAGGAAAGGCTCCACAACCCCCTTCATCGGCCCCGAGCCAGTGATGGGGATAACCAAATCTGAAGTAAGAGGAACAATACGAAGATGGATACAACAAAAACATCACAGGTATTGGACTTCAGAACAACGACATAGCAAACTGATGATGACTGGACCAACATCATCCTTAACTGCTGACTTCCTTCGGCTTAGCCGAAGACAAGCGAGGATAGTTACTGGCCTAATCACGGGACATTGCTGCCTAAGAAAACATCTGTACAATATGAAGATCTTTAGGGAACCTCCTATTTGCAGATTATGTGGAGAGGATGAAGAAACTGCTACACATGCAATCTTTGATTGCAATTCCCTCTCAGAATGGAGAATAAGTATCATTGGGACCCTGAACCCAAGAGAAGCACTTATTCAACACAATCGAATCAAAAGGCTTCTCAAACTTTCTGAGAAGCTTAAACTTGATTAGATAACGAAGCTAAATCTTCTACACACAAAGGGCCCAATGTGGCTGAGGTGTATGGGCAACCCAAACCTATAAGAAGACTTGGCTTTATGAAATGAAATGAAATGTATAATAGATCAAAATAGAGTCACAATAGATCTAAATAGAGGTCGGTGTGATAAAAGGTGCTTCTCTTGTGGAACCAACCGGTCTAAAATAATATCTATGTTTAAACAATACACTGTCATTCTTATTCTTATCTGTCATTTTTAAGGATATTATGGCTGGCAGGATGGTATGAACGTCCCAACAACGTCCAGAATTCCAGATGACCAGACTCGATGTCTATAGGTCAGAAATATCATTGGACAATAAACGAGCCTTGAAATTAGTAATTTAAAGTTAAACAACGTCCAGCGTGGTTAGGATTTCGATGTGTAGTAATTCAAGTTCGATCCCTTGTCATGCTGTGGTTTCTCCCGGCGCAACCTAGACTTCGTGAGGTTAATGTGGGTAGCTGGTTTGTGAGTTTCCAGCCATTGGAGGTTAAAACTCCTGTCTCGCATGACCTGGATGTTAAAGAGACTACAAGCAGGAAAAACGTACCATCGACGTTATCTGAATCCTTGTTATTCCATTTTAAACCTGGTCATCACTCAGCGTCTCAACTCTTACACTGACAACACAGGATTTATCTCTCTCAATATTATTATCATTGGTACCAATCAGGAGAAAAAGGAAAAACAAAATCCCCATTCCTCTCGCTAAACCTTTCTTTTGTTCATCCCTAAGTAAGGTTTTCCTCTCCTGGCCTTCCTCCTCCTTATCTTAACCGTCCTTACTCAATCCTTCCTTTGTTCAGTCTCTTTTATTTTTATGTGGGGAGACGATAAAGTTTTGAATATAAAGACTTGGATGTAAATTTGACTAGAGTAATATAATAGAAAAGGCAAACAGGAGTGGGGGTGAAAAAAGGTCAGAGTTAGAAGAAAAGAATTCTGTTTCTCTTTTAAAATCTCTCTCTATCTCTTTTTCTCTCTCCGTCTCTCTCCCTCCCTCCTTTTTTATCTCCTTAAAGTTTCCATTCATTCCTCATCTATTCAGAGAAGAAGAAAGTCGAAGAGGTAAATGAAATAAAGATAAACGTATAAGAAAAGAAAATAGTTACCATCTTTTTTCTCTCTCTCTGAATTGAGTTTTCTTTTCTGAACATTTTTCGTGTCCCTTCCCTTCCTAATTCTATCTTTCCTTCCTACTTCTCTCTCCTGATCTGTCTCTCGATTTCTCTTTTTTTCTACCTGTTTGATCAATTCCGTGACTGATAGAGACAGGAAAGCAAAGGATAGATATATAAAGGGAGGGAGAGGAAGAGAGAGAGAGAGAGAGAGAGAGAGAACAAGAAGGTGGAATGTAAGATATAAACTTTTTAAATTTACTGAATTTGATTTTCTTTCTCGAAACTCCTCAGACTAATTGTGCAATTCCCCTAATACATTAACATTATTCTGAACATCTCCATTTCACCTTTCCCTTTCTTTCTTCCCGGATTTCAGAATGAATTTCAAAGACTATTTTTATGTAACGCAAAAAGTATGAGTATGAATGACGTCTAACAAAAGTCACAGGAATCAAAACTTTTTATTCTGTTGCTGATTTTGCGGTTTGCTACAGACAATTAGAATTTTTCAAGTCCCGCAAAAAAATAAAATGTCGAACCTCCCCCACCCTTGACCATAATCTTTTGTCGGATTAAGTGAGAAGGGTATTTGAGGTTTTTTAATGACCCCATAATGCAGTGCAAAAATAGTTGATGTAAAGCATACGAAAATAGAGCACAGGGAAACAACCCCACATTAGTTTCGTCCGATTTTACTGCCTTGGGCTACAATGTGAAACATTTTTCATGTGCAAAATAAAAGTATGAAATTCGATAAAAATATTTCGACAGAGTATCTTAATTGCAGTGCTTGGAAGATTTATTTTTGCTAAACATGGTACTCAAAGGACTTACTGTTATGAGTTAATGATCAAAATGTTTAATTTATAACATTTCGTCCTCTCCCTCTACATGTCTCCTCATGTTTTACTCTCCCTCCTCTCATCTCTCTCTTTCTCTCCTCTTTTCCTCTCATCCTTTTCCTATAATATCTCTCTCTTCCTATGTTTTTTCACTCCCTCACACACTCTCTGTTCTTCATCCCTCCTCCCCTTCCATATCTCTTTCTCTTACCTCCCTCCCCTATCTCTTATACATATATCTCCTCTCCTCTGCGTTCTCTCTTTCTTTCTCTTCTCTTCTCCTCTCTCCCCTTCTTTTCTCTCCCTCCTTCTCTCTACTCCTCTTCCTTTATTCCTTCCCTTCATTTCTCTTATCATGACTAAGTGGCGTGATTTATACGTTTGTGTATGTAATGAGTATCCTCTGTCGCATGTAAACGTCACCCACAGTACTCTGACAAAGGAATTACAATGTACAATTGTACACAGTTGTTGTAACGAGACTCGGTGGTCGCAGTTGACAGTTGACTGAAAACAGTACTACCTACTGTTTAGGGTTAAATAAATGGACGTTTTGTATCTGATCCTGCTGTGGTCTTGATTGTTGTTCGAAATGTGACAATTTGGAACTAACCTGAAAATTGTGTTTCGAAAGTTTTCAAATTGTGTTTCTAAAGTTTGCCTTTATTCTTCATCTAGATTATAATGATGAATTAATTATGTACATTTTTTAACTTGAACTAAACCGCTAGAATGATGTTGACGATAAGTTTGTGAATATTTCAGTGGGTCCGTGGATTTAGATTATCATTTGGACCATGGATGGTGTAGGTGAAGATATATGGGTGGTACCTTGGTACCTATTACCAAATGAGTTTTGTAACTTAATAGTTTCACATCCCCCCCATTATTAGAAAATATACATACATATAACTATTAGAAAGCCGCTTGTATTTGGTAAAACCAATTGTACTGGCAATTTGCAAACAATTTTTTTTTTGTATGTGAAAAGTATTTGTGGTAATCACTTTTTTAATTTGGGTTCAACGTCGCTTTCAACTGCATGGTCATATCAGGACAAGGGTGTTACACTGCCTTCGCAGGACACTCACAAACCTGCTACACACATGAAACTCACCCCAGTATGGGTTGGTCCGGAATGCCAGCACCACGATGTCTTCACCTCGCTGGACGTTACTTAACTTCGGTGATCCTACGAGAACCGGTGCATTCAATGCGTCAACACTATCGTAATGTCATAATTACTCAAACCTCAAACTCACACTGCTAAATTTTAAGCAAACATCGATCAATCTCCTGAGGTGGGTTCTGAAAAATAATAGTAACTCTCTCGTGTCTTGTGGCGAAACAACTAAATATCATTGCTATTTTGTTTTGTATTGAACATAGTTACTTGTAAAAAATAATATTTTTTAACTTTAGACCAGGCTATTAAATGGTCACATAAAAATTATTCTAACAATGTACTTAGAGAGTGAGATTAGCGAGACGGAGGATCAGAGGGATTGAATGTGAAGATGGTGCAGGAGTGGTAATAGTAGGAGCATGATTTTTTTTGTTTAATAAAATAAAAAAAATATTGAAAAAATCAACAACAAAAAATACCTAAAAGAATAACATAGAGCTATGTAAATTATAATTTGGTGTGGCACATTCCTGTTAAAATGTACGTATTTTTCTATATACTTACGTCAGATATACTTTTTCCATAATCACCTACAGTCTAATACAGTTTACATGAGTAATTATTATTCTGAGATTACATGAGCAAGAGCTCATTAATCTTGTCCTTGTGAAGAGGGTAAGAGAGAGACACGAAATCGGGGAGGGAGAGAAAGAGAGTCAAATTCTACAAATATCAGCTGTTGAAGATTTTGGCAGAAACTCAGAGACAAAGTCAGAGTTGACATTATTGGCCTATTGTTTCTATATTAATGGGTGTCTGAGCAGGGGGGTTTGTAGGGAAGGGGGACCATACCCAGGGATGAGAATAGCAACTCAATAACTGTGAACGAGTCAAGGTGGCGAAAGGAAAGTTTCATGGCAGAGATTGGCCAAGGCATACCCTCGGCCTCATTGCGATTTTGTGAAACAAGCATTACATCAAACATTAATATTACAAAACAATGATTACATCTTCCTTTAGGAAGACTTTCCACTAATCACAGTTCACCAATTCACCATAGTCCGACTTAAGAGACGGTCTGCCCTTATCTGTGTTACCCTATTTTATAATTAAGCCCTTAGGGTAAGGTCTTCTGTCATAAATTTTCATGAAACTACAGTATACTCAGCTGATTTCAAACTATCTGTACACTCAGAACAACATGGAGAATCCAAAGAACTAAAGTTCGTGTAAAGGGCCATTTTTTACATAATGGCCCTTTTTAGAAACTGCTCCTCAAATCTGGCCTGACCAGTCTCCACGTTCAACGTAAAACACGATGGCATTGGAGAATGCCAGCCAATATCCGCACCGTGCCGGCTATGTGAAGAGCATGCATCAGGTATGCAATGTCAGGGACCACACGGACGCACACACCTACGTACATAGCGTGAATATATAGGTACATACATACTGTTATATAATTATGTATAGCATCAATTTTACATAAAGGCAACGTACAACACTCCAAATTTATAAAAACGTACAACAGTCCAAATTTATACAGATTCTTTTATAATCTGAACTGATATTTGTAGAGTTTCAATAAAAATTCCATACAACAAACTCTGCAACTTAAAGAGATCTTTATCTGTTTTTTTTTTTTTTTTTAGGTGGGGTTTTAACGTCGCTTTCAACTGCCATGGTCATATCACGACGGGGGTTTTACCCTCCATTCGCAGGAAACTCACAAACCTGCTACTCACATTGACCTCACCCAGCCTGAGTGGGGCCGGGAAAAGCCAGCGTCACGAGAATTAGAATTAGAATGGTCACCCATCCAAGTCTTAACCTCGCTGGATGTCGCTTAACTTCGGTGTTCTGAAGGGAACCGGTGTATTCAACATGCCATCGACGCTGGCTTGATCTTTATCTGTAGCCAGTTGATTCTAATGATCCTGATTTGATTTGTTCAGGACAGAGGTTTTACCCTCGATACGCTGAGAGTACTAGTTACCCACATTAACCTCATTCAGCCTGGGTTGTGGTGGAAATACAAGACCCATGTCTATGGAAGAAACAGATTTTTTTTACTTAGACATACTTAGGTAGGTAATTTTTTCATGTGTTATGTGAAGGAGTATGTGCGCACGAATAGCTCAGTAGGCACTCGCTTAGCATGCGGAAAATCCCGAATTCGAATCCCCGCGCCGACAAAAAATTGTATTCAAAATTCGGTTACAATTATTTGTAAGGGATACGTTCCGGTGTACTCGTGTTGACCAAACACTTAAATGGGAAGTACTGTGTCACTTTTCGCCCATCAGAGGGGAGGCATACTACGGGATGGGCAGGCTACAACACAAACCACAAGCGTCTACAGTAGCTCCTGTTTCATGGCTACAAAATAAAAAAGCTGTGAAACACCCATCTTGAAAACAAAAAATAGTATTCAAGACATGATAAAAAATCATAATACCAAAAGCAGTCCCAGTCTTCCATGAACTCCTACACACATGAACACTTCTTGCATACTGACACGGCTTGTTTTTGTGATTGGAACGTGAAGTGAATAAACTAACAGCACTGATTGTAAGAAGCTATTCCGTGTCGTTTATACCTACTTACCTATGCATGCGAGTATAGTAGAATCACTATAATTGTCTACTATTCACTAGCAGTCCCCTAGCCAGACTATACTTGTCTACTCCTCACTAGCAGTCCCCTAGCCAGACTATACTTGTCTACTCCTCACTTGCATCAGTCCCCTAGCCTGACTATACTTGTCTACTCCCCACTAGCAGTCCCCTAGCCTGACTATACTTGTCTACTCCTCACTAGCAGTCCCCTAGCCAGACTATACTTGTCTACTCCTCACTTGCATCAGTCCCCTAGCCTGACCATACTTGTCTACTCCCCACTAGCAGTCCCCTAGCCTGACTATACTTGTCTACTCCTCACTTGCAGTCCCCTAGCCAGACTATACTTGTCTACTCCTCACTTTCAGTCCCCTCAGTCCCCTAGCCAGACTATACTTGTCTACTCCTCACTTTCAGTCCCCTAGCCTGACTATACTTGTCTACTCCTCACTTGCAGTCCCCTAGCCAGACTATACTTGTCTACTCCTCACTTTCAGTCCCCTCAGTCCCCTAGCCTGACTATACTTGTCTACTCCTCACTTGCAGTCCCCTAGCCTGATTATACTTGTCTACTCCTCACTTGCAGTCCCCTAGCCAGACAATACTTGTCTACTCCTCACTTGCAGTCTCCTAGTAGGACTATACTTGTCTACTCTTCACTTGCAGTCCCCTAGCCAGACTATACTTGTCTACTCCTCACTTGCAGTCCCCTAGCCTGACTATACTTGTCTATACCTCACTTGCAGTCCCCTAGCCAGACTATACTTGTCTACTCCTCACTAGCAGTCCCCTAGCCAGACTATACTTGTCTACTCCTCACTAGCAGTCCCCTAGCCAGACTATACTTGTCTACTCCTCACTTGCATCAGTCCCCTAGCCTGACTATACTTGTCTACTCCCCACTAGCAGTCCCTAGCCTGACTATACTTGTCTACTCCTCACTAGCAGTCCCCTAGCCAGACTATACTTGTCTACTCCTCACTTGCATCAGTCCCCTAGCCTAACTATACTTGTCTACTCCCCACTAGCAGTCCCCTAGCCTGACTATACTTGTCTACTCCTCACTTGCAGTCCCCTAGCCAGACTATACTTGTCTACTCCTCACTTTCAGTCCCCTAGCCTGACTATTCGTATACTTGTCTACTCCTCACTTGCAGTCCCCTAGCCTGACTATACTTGTCTACTCCTCACTTGCAGTCCCCTAGCCAGACTATACTTGTCTACTCCTCACTTGCAGTCCCCTAGCCAGACTATACTTGTCTACTCCTCACTTTCAGTCCCCTAGCCTGACTATTCGTATACTTGTCTACTCCTCACTTGCAGTCCCCTAGCCTGACTATACTTGTCTACTCCTCACTTGCAGTCCCCTAGCCAGACTATACTTGTCTACTCCTCACTTGCAGTCTCCTAGTAGGACTATACTTCTCTACTCCTCACTTGCAGTCCCCTAGCCAGACTATACATGTCTACTCCTCACTTTCAGTCCCCTAGCCTGACTATACTTGTCTACTCCTCACTAGCAGTCCCCTAGCCTGACTATACTTGTCTACTCCTCACTTGCAGTCCCCTAGCCTGACTATACTTGTCTACTCCTCACTTGCAGTCTCCTAGCCAGACTATACTTGTCTACTCCTCACTTGCAGTCCCCTAGCCTGACTATACTTGTCTACTCCTCACTTGCAGTCCCCTAGCCTGACTATACTTGTCTACTCCTCACTTGCAGTCTCCTAGCCAGACTATACTTGTCTACTCCTCACTTGCAGTCTCCTAGCTTGACTATACTTGTCTACTCCCCACTAGCAGTCCCCTAGCCTGACTATACTTGTCTACTCCTCACTTGCAGTCCCCTAGCCTGACTATACTTGTCTACTCCTCACTTGCAGTCCCCTAGCCTGACTATACTTGTCTACTCCTCACTTGCAGTCTCCTAGCCAGACTATACTTGTCTACTCCTCACTTGCAGTCTCCTAGCTTGACTATACTTGTCTACTCCCCACTAGCAGTCCCCTAGCCTGACTATACTTGTCTACTCCTCACTTGCAGTCCCCTAGCCATACTATACTTGTCTACTTCTCACTTGCTTTCCCCTAGCTTGACTATACTTGTCTACTCCCCACTAGCAGTCCCCTAGCCTGACTATACTTGTCTACTCCTCACTTGCAGTCTCCTAGTAGGACTATACTTGTCTACTCCTCACTTGCAGTCTCCTAGTAGGACTATACTTCTCTACTCCTCACTTGCAGTCCCCTAGCCAGACTATACATGTCTACTCCTCACTTTCAGTCCCCTAGCCAAACTATACTTCTCTACTCCTCACTTGCAGTCCCCTAGCCTGACTATACTTGTCTACTCCTCATTTGCAGTCTCCTAGCCAGACTATACTTGTCTACTCCTCACTAGTAGTCCCCTAGCAAGATAAACAGGATGAACGAGGGCGTTCAGCCAGCAAACTGAAAGCTTAAAACTCTCCTAGGGACACTTATTCATAAAAAGGAACAGAATATTAAACAATATCGTCTATGGCTCTACGCTACGGGTAGCAATGACAATAACTCGCGTCAAGTGGCGTTATCTTTTTAATTAAATTTCTAAATTAGTTTGCAGTTGGAAGATTTCCTCGTCTTCACACTCTTGTTTAGATTTTTCCGTTCTGGAGAATCTATTCCTATGGTAAACCGATTAATGAAAAGCTTTGGAGTGTAATGGAAAAACTTCTCTCTTTTTCGTTTTGAAATTCTCAATAGAGGAGAATAAAATGGGTGTCATTTTTTTAATTCTAAAACATTAATTTTAACAATCATATATCTTGAAAATGGATTTTGGGCTTTAGTTTGCTTTTTTATCAAATTGGCAATACAAAATAAACCCCGAATAAAATTCTTCTTCCTGAAAACTCTAAAACATTTTGATTTTTTGTACTGTGAATTAGAAGCTAAAGAGCACTGTGAATTAGAAGCTAAAGAATTACCTTCGAAAATATCCTTAATTTTATTTGCTGAAATGGACAACAAAATCTCATTCTACAAGAAGACAGTTTTTTTGGTGGTTGTTTATCTGTTTATATCACAATGGAGGTTTTACCCACCATTTGCTTGAAAAACAATCCAGCTACTCAAATTAACCTGACCCAGCGTGAGTGGGACCTGAAATAGCCAACAGAACGTGGATTGCCATGATGACCATAAATGGACTCGAAACTAGATCGGTCACCAATCCATATCTTCATCACGCTGGACGTAGCTTAACTTCAGTCATCGGATGAGAACAGGTGTATTCTACGTGTCATCTTCTCTGGGTACAACGCATAAGATTAGAATCTATCCCTTCGTGTTCACAAGTTGCACACCATTCTACAACCGTGAACCGAGCATTAAAAAAAACCTAACCCAAGTTATGCAATCATTCATAAATAATCTGGATGAGACGCATTAGACATTAGAGTGTCGGAATTATTTAAATGTCATGCAGCAGTAACGACTGTGTCATTCAGCATGGTGGATTATGTTCATTATGCATCTATACCTGGAGAGGAAAGTACAATAGAAGAACACTTGAGTCAGCTTACCCCCGTTCTCGTCCGGAAAATGAAATAAATCTTGCGACATTTACGAAGAATGACGTAATGATTTTCGTCGAAACATCCACGGTGAGTACCTTGTTAGCGAAATTCTATAAACTTTCCGCAGCTTGAATTCCCCGTGGAGTCGAAAGAAGAACTTCATTCTGCGCGTCAGCAAAAATGAGTCCCATTATGCCAACGATTTTTGATGAGACGACTTTCATACATGTTGACGTATTGGGACTCAATCCCCTTTGTTAACGGATTGAATGAAGTTAGACACTTGATAATATTAATCAAACAACTCGACCCAGGTGTGAGGAACGCCCTATACAAAGAAAGACACATCGCAGCGCGGCAGAGTGTAAGGTTATATGTTACATTAAGGGCGGAATAAATAGACAAATTCTATATCACAAGTCATATCTAAGCGTCGGATTTCCCTATCTTACACAGTACGCAATCCGTGACTTAGCCGCCATAGATGTATTACAAAAACGTCTATTTATTCCGCCTTTAGTCCACAAGGAAGAACACAATTATGTACATACATAATTACATATGCTTTGTTTATACAGCAAGTGGACGAATAATTCTAGCAGTAGGTGAATTATATTTTTTTAAAATCTGTACCAAAATATATGAAATCTTAATATAAAAAATCTTAATTCCAGGGATACAGCAGCGTGATGGGACTCTGAGTTGTCATCCTGAGCAAGGCGAAGAAGCCTCACACATTCACATTTCTTCTCTTGGGAAAGTTATTTTCTGTTTGTCTAATGTCTTGTTTTTGTTTATTTTAGTTTTAATTCATTTTCAAGATGAGGAGTGAGGTTTCTAGCGATTTCTTCCAAGGTTTTACCATGTTATTTTTCCTCTTAGACAAATTGTAATAACATAATGGAAAGCGACTTGTAATGTAGTTTGTAAAGATGTTTCAGAAAGTTTAAATTAATTTAAATGTTAAAAATAATGCTGCCTACAGGAAAATAAAAAGCGCAATTTAATGCAAATAATTTCTAGCATAATTGAAGAAAAGCAGTTGGCTTCATCGTGAAAGAGGGTATAGCCAGACATAAGACAAGCACTTTGCATATGAAGGAAATGAAGGTGATGTAGGTATGAATTTAAAACGTATTGCCAATGAAAAACCTTCACAGCAAGCTGGAAGCTTCTTCAGATAAAACAGAAGTTGTGAAATAATACTTTTTTTTGGGATAAAAAGTTTCAATTTTTTTTTTAAAGTTTCGATGAAAAAACAGTTTGAATTGAATTGATTTTTTCTGATACATCTGGGTAGACGAAACATAATTATATAGGTATCTAATTAAACAACAACAAAAAATTGGTTCTACATGTCCTAGATGTCTTTTCAACATCCAGGCCATTCGAGATTGGGTTTTACCCTTCATTTTCTAGAAACCAACATTGAGCTGGAAATAGCCAGCATCACGAGGTCTCGGATTCGACCAAATCCTGGACTCCCCGGACGTTGCTTAACTTCAGGCACCTGACGAGAACTGGTTTATTCAACGTGCAATCGACGACGCTGGCTTTCTAAGATTTTTTCCCCAAGTAAGCTGCTTTAACTCTGCGATCTACAGGTCGTTCGCGTACTTATAAGTACAATCTAACTTGATCAAACATAACTTGCGTAAGCAGGAAAGCTGGAAAACCCCGTAGTCCATTAATTTGTTTACCTTTTTTTACCTTTCGTAAACCAGCCGACCTCAATAGCTTGATCGATAAGGCGGTGGACTTGTAAGCTAGAGGTCAGTGGTTCAAGTCCCGGTTTCAGCGTTGAAAAGCGAGTTTGATTAGAAACAAACTTTTCGTAAACAGGAAACCTCTACAACCAGAAAACTACTACCGGTTCCATGAATTCCTGTTTCGAGTCTATTTTCATTCACTCAGTATCCTAGAATTTTAGGCACCTAATTTCTCCGATTTCCCCCAGTAGAAAGAA